>KE504692.1:479979-490974 GCA_000441515.1 Elaeis oleifera | reverse complement strand
GGACGGGACAATAAACAAATAAGAAAAAAGATAATACAAGACATTCCAACCAGATAAACCTACCCAAACAATCTCAAATAACAACAGAAACATAAACAAGTAAGAGGAAAGAACCACATTCCTAGGCAGCTCACCATCAGTTACCATCAATTGCATGAAGAGGGTCATGCATGAGAAAGGATGAAATTTTATATGTACTGAAGATGTGAAGCCTGATTCGCATTGTTGACACGTCCTCTACTAGCTTTAGCTTCTGGGTTGATTAGTTAGTTAGCATGGTATCAGAGCATAGGTTTGCTGGAGGTCATGTGTTGGAATCCCCTCCATCCTAATTACTGATTTAATTAACCCAATTGTTATCTCGACTCATTTCAATCATTGTGGTCCCTCCATGTTCATGGTGTAGGTTGCCCCATGGCTGGTGGTTGTTAAGCTTGATACACATTGTTAACCCAGCTCTACCAACTTAAGCTTGGGGTTCAATTGGTTAGCTAAAAGAAGAGATTCACAGCACAAAAGAGAGCAGGCTTCAAGGTCTAAGATGCATATGCCTAGATCTGTAGAAAAGTATATTTTATGTTCAAATATAAGCCAAAAAAGGCACGGTTCGTGAAATGCTGCTCAAGTTGCAAAGTCATTTTCATATGACTTATCAACATCTAGACTTTAATATTTCTAATAGTTAAAACTTCAGCTTAATTCTTCTCCTTCACTTAAGCTATAGAAGCCCTTGCAAAAGCTAAATCATGAGATGGTTGCATCTGATCAAGGCACTCTGCTTTTTAAAAAAAAACTCTTACTTTGTTCCTTATGTATATTAATGTCAACATTAGGAAAAATGCTTTATTTCTGCTAATTGATATGAATTACTTGTTAGAAATATTGGGAAAGAAATGCTCACATACAATTGGAAAGGTTGATCTAGGAGGTGGCTCTATCCATATGGCTTATGCTATCTCCAATGAGGCTGCCACAAATACTCCAAATATCTCAAAAGGAAAGGATTTATATGTGATCAGACAATTCCTTAGTGGAAACAATTTCTATGATTATTGACGCAGCCTAGGGCCACGTTTCGAAGGAAAGAGAGGTTGAAGACGCACGGAACAAAGAAAAATGGTAAAGAGAAGAAAAAACTCTCTTCTCTAGAATTTTATTTCAATAACTCGAATAAACTGATTACAACATTGGTTCGGGTAAATAAACTAAAAATCCTGATTTAATTACAAGAAGGAATTCGAAACAAAATAAACAAAGAATAAATCAAAACTAGACTCCATATCGGATTGGGACTCTTGCGCGCTTCAGTTAACCTGTCAGACGATTGAATTAGGCTCCGAAATTCGCAGTGACGGCGAAGCGACCAGCCTCGTAGAGCTCGTAAAGAACTTTTTGGAATGGGGTCATAATAGCGATTCTGACATCGGATGAAAAAGATATGACTGTTCTAGCTCGATAGTGTCGAATCAACTGAGTCAGGATGCGGTCAACTAGATTTTCGTTCCTTTCAAATTCTGTCCCTCGAATCTAGGTATGGATCAGCCAGGACGTCTGCATCATCCTCTCCAGACTAAAAGAACTCATCCTCAAGTTAGAAGCCTCCTCATCTAATGAATCACCTGCATAAGGAATTAGATGCTTCACGTTGAATAGATCAGAGATTCGAAGATGGCTGGGCAGCTTCAGCTGATAGGCATTATCGTTGATCTTCTTAATTATCATAAAGACGCCTATTTTGTGCTGACTCAATTTATTGTATTCTTCAACTGGATACCAAACCTTGGTCAGAACAGCCCATACATAATCGCTGACCTAAAAAATTCTTCTTTCGGTGCTTGTCCGCGGCCTCTTTGTATTTGGCGTTACTGGATTTAATCTATTTTTTGACTAATTGATGGATAGCTTGAACTTCTTCAGCCCAATTTTTAGCTTTCGCACTGGGTCGCCTATTGGAAGTGATAGGAGTTAAGTCTAGAACACTGCTCGGGTTCGATCCATAGATATTCTGAAATGGGTTGTAGCCTGTGGTTTGGTTCATTGAACGATTGAAGGCGAACTCAACCTACGTTAAGGCCAAGTCCCACTGCTTCGGGCGCTCACTAGCAAGACTCAATAAATTTTCAAGCTCCTATTGATGGACTCGATCTGATCATCTGTCTGAGGATGATAGGTTGAACTGAATGGTAAGATTGTGCCCAATCTTTTCCACAGGCTCCTCCAGAAGTGGCTCATGAATTTTGTATCTCGATCTGATGTAATGGACTTGGGCACTCTATGAAGACACACAATTTTCTTGAAAAATAGTTGAGCAACATTTGAGGTATCCATGGTCTTGCGACAGACGATGAAATGAGCCATCTTCGAAAATATGTCTATCACAACCAACATGGAATAGCACCGTCTCTGGGTCATAGAAAGTCCTAATATGAAGTCCATACTGATCTCCTCCCATGGATGATTTGGAACAGGTAAAAGAGTGTATAGTCCAGCATTCATCGCCGTCCCTTTCGATACTTGGCAGATCCGACATTGCTCCACAAATCTGGTTACATCATGCTTCAATTTTGGCTAGTAGTATTTGCTATGGATCAGCGTGAGGATCTTGTCTCCACCAAAGTGGCCTTCATTATGAAGTTTCTGTACAATCTTCTCCTACAAAAAGCAATAAAAAATATAGAGTTGCACACCTCGAACAAAATCCATCATGCAATTAGAAATCAGCTCGGTCATAAGAATGTACCTCCTGTAGAATTCGGCCAAAATCTGGATCGCTGGCGTAAAGGTCCTTCAAGGTATCAAATCCGATTCCACCACGCGAAGAACTCTCAGCAGCTTGGCTGTCCTGCTTAGCGCGTTTGCTACTCAATTTTAAGTACCGGATTTGTGCTTCAGAACAAAATGAAATTCCTACAAGTAATTCGCCCTGCGGCTCTGCTTTTCTTGTTTATTGATGTATTTCAGAGCTTCATGATTGATGTATAAGATGAACTCCCTCTATACCAAGTAATGACGCCACTGTCGTAGCACGCTGATCACCGCATAGAACTCTATATCATAAGTTGAATAATTCAGCTTGGACCTAGATAATTTTCGCTGTGGAAGCAAACAAACCGCCCCTCTTGACTGCGAACTCCATCCACCCCAGTGGAAGATGCATCACACTCCACCTCGAAGATTTTAGAGAAATCTAGAAGGGCAAGAACATCAGTAGATATGGTCTTTACTTTCATTTCCTCGAAGGTAGCTTGCACCTCGGGTGTCTATTGAAATCGTCTTCCTTTCATTCAATTAGTCATTGGAGACATCACAGAACAGAAACCTCGGATGAATCTACAGTAGAAGGACACCAGGCCGTAGAAACTACGGACTTCGAAAATGTTGCGCAGCACCGGCCAGTTCTGAATAGCTTGCACCTTGGATGGATCAGCTGCCAGCCCCTCGGAAGAGACGATATAGCCCAAAAAGGTTAGGTTATTCGCCATAAAGCTGCACTTCTTGGGCTTGGCAAATAACTTCTTCCTCAGTGTGTTAAGAACCTCCACAAGATGCTACAGGTGATCATCTAAAGTAGGGCTGTAGATAAGTATATCATCAAAGTAAACCACAATGAATTTACTGATGTACGACTGCAGCACATGGTTCATCAATCTCATAAAGATGCTCGGCACATTGGAAAGCCTGAACGGCATCACCAGCCATTCATACAAGCCCTCCCTTGTCTTGAAGGCTATCTTTCACTCGTCCCCAGACCGGATGCGTAACTGATGGTAGTCACTTTTCAGGTCGATCTTGGTGAATACCTTGGCTCCAACAAGTTGATCAAGCATGTCGTTTAGTCTCGAAATCGAAAATTGATATTTGATGGTGATTCGATTAATGGCTCGTCTGTCTATGCATATGCGCCACGAACCATCTTCTTTGGAACCAGCAAGGAGGCACTGCGCACAGACTCATGCTCGGATGGATGTACCCCTTATCCAGTAGCTCCTGAACCTGCCACTGCAACTCCTGATATTCAGCCGGACTCATGCGGTACGTCGATTTATTTGGTAGACTCATCCCAAGAATAAGGTTGATGTGGTAATGAATATCTCTTTCTGGTGGTAATCCTACAAGCAAATCTTCAGAAAAATATCAGCAATTTTTGAAGGATAGGACATACTGGGGTGGGGTGTCTCGCTCAGCAAGCTTGCACTTTTCCACCACCGCTAGTAGGTAGCCGGCCTCCATTCCTCCTTTAGACAGGCATGTTTTGTCAGAAGATTGATGCTAATCTCCGATTTCGATTTGGGTAGATCTTCTTCCTTCATCGATGCTAGGATGATCTTCTAATTATCTTTCTAGAATGTATAAGTATTTTGATGGCCATCACGGATAATACTACGGTCATACTGCCATGGCCTCCCCAGGAATAGATGACAGGCATCCATGGCTATGATGTCGCACCATACGCTGTCGAAGTACTTCTATCCGATAGAAAAAGACACAAGATAGCAACTATCGACAACGACTTTGCTCCTTTTTCTGAACCATGATAGTTTATAGGGCCGAAGATGTTTTCTATTGACAGGTTCAGTTTTGTGACGCTTTTTGGGAGATGACGTTCTCGCAACTACCGTCATCAATGATCACTTTGCAGACTTTTTTTACAATGGTACAACAGGTATGAAAATATTTGTCTGCCTCCAGTCTTCTTTTCTTCTTTCCTCGAAACTAGCAGACTTTTTCGAACAACTATAGCCTCTCCATTATCCCCAAATAATAAGGAATCATCCTCCTTTTCGCCGCCCTCATCATAGGTAGCCTCCTACTCCTCATCGGGCAGTGATTCTTCTTCAATCAGCAATTATTTCTCAGGCCATCCAATAGGATTTTTGCACTCATTTTGCATATGCCCTATTTCACCACAATTATTACACCTCAGCATGGAAGATCCTGTCGAGGCTGATTTCGTGGGTCTCACATCAACATGAACATGAGGGTTAGTGGTTGTATTGCATCGGAGTTGGTTTTCTGTTGCTTGATTGCTTCATTGGGACGGATCAGATCTGGATATAGGTTTGTGTCGCAGCTGCTCCTCAACAACAGCAGCACGATGATAGACTTCTTTGACCGTCCACAAGGTGTGGAGTCTCAAGGCATCCTAGATTTGTTGCTTTAATCCCCTCAGGTACCTCGCCACCATCTGTTCCTCGTTCTCTGTGAGGTCGTTCCTAGCCACGAGTTGGTAGAATTCTTCCGTGCAATCATCCACAAATCTAGGATCTTATCACAAATTCTGCAGGTGCTGGTACAAGGACTGCGTGTAGTTAAAGAATAAAACTACCCCTCAACACCTTTTTCATCTTTTTCAGTCCTGAATTTTTGGTTTGCCCCGCGCTCTCTGATTTTCTTCAAATGTTGCCACCATACAGAAGCTCAATTTGTTAATTTTAAGACAACAAGTTTTATCTTTTTATCATCAGGTACCCCCTTGGACTCGAAGATGCGCTCGATCTGATCCAACCAATCGAGGAACACCTCCATTTGTAGACTATCTAAATATTCAAGCAGATCTATTCTGATGAAATCGAACCAGCGGATTGGATGCTCGAACAAGTCACCTCATCCTTCAAGCCCGTGTGTGGGAGCAATCCTATGGAAATGATTCTCAAAATCTGAAGCTTCATCCTCTGATCTGCGATCTTCTGGATTCGCCTCAAAGCTTGCCTCTCGGGTTTCCAACTGCATAAGACGGCGAATCAGATCCGCCACCTGTCTCCTCCAATCTTCACACTCCAACATCAGGTTCCATTCTCATTGCGTGATTTCATCATGAGCTGCCGTCGCTTGATTCGCAGGTTGGTTTTTCTTGCGACCACTACCCGCCATCCAGACTGCAGGGAAGAATCTTCGCTCACAGATCTGCTACACTCTGATACCAACTGATGCAGTCTAGGGCCACATTTCTAAGGAAAGAGAGGTTGAAGATGCATGAAACAAAGAAAAACGATAAAGGGAAGAAACTCTCTTCTTTGGATTTTTTTTTCAATAACTCCAATAAACTGATTACAACGTTGGCCAGAAGACCTTATTTATAGACTAAAAGTCCTGATTCAACTACAAGAAGGAATTCGAAACAAACAAAACAAAGAATAAATCAAAACTAGATTCTATGTCGGACTAGGACTCTTGTGTGCTCCCATCGACCTATCAGACAATTGAATTAGACTCCAAAATTTTCAGTGATTGCAAAGCACTAGCCTCGTAGAGCTCAAAAAGAACTTTTCGGAATGGGATCATAATAGCGATTTTGACATCGGATAAGAAAGTTATGATCGTTTTGGCTCGACAATGTCGAATCGGCTGAGTCAGAATACGGTCAACTAGATTTTCAACCCTTTCGGATCTCATCTCTTGAATCCAGGTACCGATCAGCCAAAATGCCTGCATCAATTATGCTCAGAGGTTTGACTTCTTTTCTTCTTCATTTCACCTAGTCTCTATCTGGGTTATGATTAGTTACTTAACATCAGGTGACTACTGACCTTGAAACTAAAAGATATAACTTCTCATTCCTCAAATATTGAATTTACACATAATATGGTTCTTGATTAATCTTGCAGTTACTTGCACTATAGATTATTGAATGCACAAGTAGAGATTCTGAAGGCCAGGCATGACCCTTGTAGCTATTGCATCTCAGGAGGCTATACAAGTATGTTTCTGACTTCTAATTACATAGTTTGCCTACAAAATTATGTTGATAATTCTCATATCCATTCATCAGATAGATCTATAACATATATGGAACAACAATGGTTTTGTTTCCAACTTATGTTGATGTTTTTTTTTACTCCTATGATTATTTGAGGCCATTCATTTTCAGCAGACTGAGGACAGTAAAGCCGCATAGCAGTCTGCTAGTTGCTACTTCAAGAATTCTTGCCCTTGAGCATCTATTTTAAACGGATCATATGTTTAATTGTTGAAACTCTTGATAAATCACGTCCTTGGAATTTCAAAGTTCACAGTGTTTGCTAGTAAAAGCAGTGAACGTCTCTTCTTTGCAACCAACAAAGTGATTGAGCAGAAACTAAAGCCAAGAGGTGCATAAACTTACAAGATATTATAACAGATCAGGTGATGGGGCTTACTTTATGATCATATCTCGTACATTTCATAAAATGTCTTGCATAAATGAATTATTAAGCTGGAGCCAATTTGCAGGTTTTGCTCAACAGCAAGCTCAATTACTTTGATGGAGGCTTTGTACTTTTTAGACCAAGAACTGAATCTAAGATGGCCAAAATAGAAGAGCCTGAACAATTTCAGTTTCCATTCCTGCTGCTATGACTTCTTAATATGTTAACAAAACTTCTGGTGTTTTCATGAACTGTACAGTGCTTTGGTTTCACGTTAAAGGTCTATTTTTATCAAATGTTGGACTGGTGCAGCTAAAAATCCACCGATCAAGGAAGCAATAACATAAAATAACTACACATTTGGTGGTGTGTGGAATGATGGAGGTGCAGGTTAGCAGAAGAACCGATATGTGGCACCTTTCTTCTATAATAGAGCTGCTAAGGTGACACAATCTTAGTCGTCTCTAAAGATAGCCATATAAACACCATTTTCCAATTTTGTGTGTTAACCTACTTAGATTGGAATTATAGACTCCAACAAGCCAAATGCTAAAGCTGCCTGTGAACTTCAATAAGGCTCCTAAGATTGCTAGCAAATTGAGGCTCAGGCGAGCCAATGTCCCCCATTCTAGCATTGCACAGGATGACTTTCCATCCATATGCACGAACCTTGTTCATCTGTAGATGTTACTTGTGCATGGATTTGGTGACCATCAAAACATGTTGAGATTTTATGCTAATTTTTTTTCAAAAATGAAACATGTCCTCCCATACTGGTTTTCTAATGATAGGATTGGACCATAGCAGGGGATCACAGTGAAGTATGGAAATTCCATATATGGCATGCACAGCCCCTAGGTTGTGCCATTTAGGTTGTCTCAATGGAATGACTAAACTTGCAATGAAGAATTGTCAATGATTTTGGCTTGTTTTTGATTTATTCAGCAACTGGCCTATGAATGCAGCAAAGGTTTGTTGATTCAGCCTTATTACTTGAGTATTGATGTCAAGCCATACTTAATGTACTGTTTGCATGGAGAAAGCTTGTCTTTGAATCAATTGACACTCCATTTCCAGTTTATATAAACTGACATTTGTGGCAATTGCTTACTTATTGTTTTGTACATGGAATAGAGAAGGTTTGATATGATATTGAATTTCTCTGAACCTCAGAGCTTGGACAATACAAAAGCATCAATTTGGTATCAGTACTAGTAAATCTTTGGATGGTTACAACTATAGTTCTTACAGATGGCTGCCTAGGAACATTGGCTACTGCATGGCTCATAGATAGGCCTCCAAACTCTTAGATGAGCCTCGCCTAAACTATCATGGATATATACTTACACATACAAAAAGATCCACATGTACATTCATGTGTACATGTAATGATACCTGTACTATATATACATCAATGAATAAATTTGTTCTATATATGAATTCATATGTAGAAATGTAATATTAGTTTTATATGAATTCATATGTAGAAATATAACATTAGTTTTGTATAGGTAAAACATATATGTGCAAACACACAAACACGTGTGTGTACCTATAGCTACATTTCAAACGTGTATGTATCTAAATATGTACATGCACAAATAAATATGGTACAAAGTATTTTCTTGCAATCTTTTTCTTACATGAAACATATATATGAGAGACAAACTTTTGATTAAAACTCAAAGAAAATTATAATGTTTATTAAAAATATGACTCAAAATTAAGTGTTAAACAAGTAAGCATGAAAAGGATGTTTCATCAACAATATCAACCTTAGCTCCAATCTCTAGCAGGATAGACAACTAAAGAAGCTTGACAAACTCCAGAACTTGAGCTAAAACAACAATAATAATATATGTTATTACTTCTATTACATTTATTATGAACTCAGTATAAATTTAACAAACTAAAATATAGCTTGAAAGTTCAACAAATTATAAGATAACCTTAAAGTGTCTTGAATCTTGATTGTTTATGTTCTCAATGTATGTTTCAAGGTAATGTTAAAATATTAACATTGTGAAATAGTTCAAAATCTAATTATGAAAATGAAGTAAGTGAATCAAAGAATAATTTGAGAAAAAATTTTACCAAGCCCGTCAATTAGGTGATTGACTAGGCTATAGGCTAGTCTATCACCAAGAGTCATCTAGGCTATTTGACAACCATGGTTACAACATATATGAAAGGCATACTATTTTACAAACATTTCCACTAAGATAGGGGGAAAGCCTTTGCGTAGCATCATGTGGCCCATGGCTGCTGAGGTCTTAAATTTGGTTGTGTTTCCTTGGAAGCCAAATGTCCATCTCTACCTCTAGATGAACCACATCTTCTAACCCTTTACTCCACTCAGCCATCTCCTCTAGTATATCAATAAATGCACCCACCAATTTAATCCTAATGTTACATAAAATATAAATGTAAGGAATCAACCTCCAACCTCTAAAATGCTTCTCTGGATCTCCTAGCATCACTTCTCCCTTTTTCATATTCTGAATTCCTCTGTGAAAACCCACTTATTGTAAATCTCGTATCCACGACATTTAGCTCATCTCCATAATTGCCCCAGATATCATACATCAGTCAAATCCCTTTACTGTACACCCTAACTAAGATATATTAATAGGCTCTCTTTCTAGCCCACCCAGATCAGTGGGCCTTTCCTCATAATTGACTACCCTATTCTAGAAGACGAGCAAATTCGAGCTAACCTTCCTATTGCAGCAAGATAGTTCAAATATCTATTTGAAAAAAACAAAAAGCAAATTTAACCTTCCCAGTTCACAGTACCATCACACTTTTCTTTTCTTTTTTTTTTGTTCCCCTCCTCAATCCAAACCATCCTTTATAACATAAGATGATCGGTTAATCACATGCGCTCTGATAGCAAGTTTCTAAGAACTATTCAATTTCCGTCATCTGTAAACAGCCAGCTCCTTAGCAACTCAAAATGTTCGAATTGGAAAATTGAAAAATAGAGTAAAATCACAAGGAAACAAGACCCAAAAGCATCTGTACCATTCCAATCCAAAATGATCAACTTGAACACAAAGATATTATCAACCAAATTTGGAGACCGTTTTATGATACTAAATGCCTGATACAGGGAAAGAGAGAAGAGCATACTAACGAGACATGATACAAGTCGCATCGCGAGGCCTTTTGCCTACTTATCGTGACGCCCAAGGCGAGAACACGTAGAAATTAGGGTTCCGGTGGCGGCGAGCATGCCGGTGGCTGACCAAAAGCGCGGCGGGAGCGCTGATTTGGGCCTTCTGGAAGAGGCGTTGAGACTTGCGCTGCATAGGAGAGTTCACTTGTTGAGATCTGCATCTAAAGGCAAATTTACTGATTTAATATTTATTTAAAAAATTATTAAATAATATATTTTGAAAATATTTATCAAATTACTGTCCGAAACCAATACTGATATAGATCTCAACAAATGAACTCTCCTACCAATATCCATGCTGTGTGGCATAGATCTCAATGTCGGTGCATGTATGGGATGCCCTAAAAAAGATCTGGCAATGCCTACCATAAGGTGACTCATGTTGGTGAGCATTGCCAGAATATCCATGCCTTGGAGGGATGTTGCCCAGATCTCACGCTGGCAAGCATGCCAGTGGCTAACCAAAAATACGGCATTAAGACTTACTGTAGCCTTACTGCCAGTATGGATATACAGCATAAATTGCTCTATGATAGGACGACTCTATAAATCGTCCTGACATAGGGCGACTCTGTAAGTCGCCCTAGTATAGAACGACTACTTTAAGTTATAATATTATATTACTAGGACGACTACTTTAAGTTATAATATTATATTATATTAATATTTATGATAATATAATATAATATAATT
>KE504692.1:443747-465780 GCA_000441515.1 Elaeis oleifera | reverse complement strand
GGGGCAAAATCATAATTTCATCAAGTCCTAACTCGAAATCCTCAAGAGCAAGAACAGAAGATTTGTGATCTATTGGAGGTAATTTAATATTTTTGAATTTATATTTTGAAAGAAAATCATGTTTATAAAATTGAGTCGACCCCATGAATCGACTCATGTCAAAAAGGGCTGAACGACACACTGATTTTGGCTGGCACACCCAATTGAGTCGACCCCATGAGTCGACCCCTGTGCATGAGTCGATCCTATGAGTCGATCTCTGTTGCTGTGTACGCTAAAATTACAGAATAGTCATTTTTTATTCTGTGCCACAGAAGTCGACCCCATGAGTCGACTCATGTGCATGAGTCGACCCTATGAGTCGATCCCTATGATGAAAAAACTTTGCAATGATTAATTTTTAGCTCATTTTGGCTGCATTTAATACTCATTTAATGATCTCCAACGGTTTTATTTCAGCCCAAATTTCTCTCTACCATCTATTGAAGCTATAAAGGCACTTAAAGGAGGAAAAAGAAGTAAGATTGAAGAGACAAAAAGCATTCATTTCAGCTCTAAAAAAAGAGCCCTCTTAAAGTTAAAGAAGCTTTTATTTTAAGTTCACCAACCCCTCAAGAGCTCATTCAAGTCTTCAACCATCTTGAGAAAAATCAGAAAAGCTTCCTTCTTATTGTGTAAAGTGCATTTGAAGTTTTTTTTGCTCATTAAAGGAGCTAAATTTATATTTCATGTGATTAACTCACATACTCTATTTTGTCATGATCTTTAGTTTGGAAGGGTTCCAAAACTTAGAAAGATTGATCCGAACCTTGAATCAGATTGTATTAGGTTGGTTTGTATCCGAAAAATAATATTCTAGCTTGGGATAGCTAGAGTCGGAGGTACCAACGTTGTATTCGTATTGAATATGGTTTAGTGGATTTGAATTTTCAAGTAGAAGCTTGGGGAGTGGATGTAGGTGAAAGGTTGACACTGAACCACTATAAATCTTATTTGTTTGTGTTGTGCTTACTTACTCTCTTTCTAAATTTTCTTATCTACTTGCATTCTTGCATCTAATTTCTACACCTTGCTTAAATCACTCTCTACATATATCTTACTCATTGTTATTTAATCCTCATAGTTCTAAATTAACGTTAATTTTTAAAAATCCAATTCACCCCCCTCTTGGGTTGCATAGCTGGGCAACAAGTGGTATTAGAGTTTCATCCGGTGACAGCATAGCTAACTCGTACAAGTTCTTGATATATTGTGTTACAGTCCATCATTTTCATTCGGATCTTTCCACCATCATAATATACACCATTAGCATCATAACTGATCCTTCCATCCCAATGAAAGATAACAGTGATAAGATTTGGATTCATTTTATTGAAAATTATTGTGAAAATAATTGTATGAACATATAAATAGACGTTCACTAGGAGGAAGTACTTAATATTTAAAATGACTTACATAATAAATGCATCCTATCATCATCTAATAGATAAAGTTAGGTCCTATACCATTTAGAAATTATATTAGTTCTATAGGTAATTACAGTAATCAAATAATACGTAATAAGGATGGAAAAAAATTTAGCAGTATTTTTCTTAGTTCTACCCACACGGTTGAAAATGTGTGAGGAAAACTAAAGAAAATACTATCCAAAATTTTTTTCTGCCCCTATTGTGCATCATTTGATTATCATAATTATCTATAAATTAATTATAATTCTTAAATAGTCCAAACTGGATAGTCAATTGATCAATATGCATAATTCTCCTATTCATACAAAAATATATAAATGTATGGACGTCTTAGAATATGTACATTAATCAAAAGATAGATCTATAGTTTCATATAATATAAATTTTAAAATAATTGACTGAGTAGGAATTATTTTGATAACTTATTTATAAATTAATATTATTTAAGTTAATTATCTTCCTTCTGTTCAATGCATATGTTATTGAACAATAAATTTATAATTCATATAAAATTATAAAATAAAAATAAAATTACCTTCCTGGTGGCGTGATGGCGTCTCGGAATGGAGGGTGGAGCGGTGCACCGAGGATCGTCGAGAGGAGGAGCTTGGGGCGACGGTATGTCGGGGGTGGGCCAAGAGAAGGAGGGAGGACCACCGAGGATCGAGAGAGAGAGAGGGAGGGGGGTTCTTGTCGGGGGGCACACGGAGGAGGGAGCGATGGCGATACGTCGGGGAGGAGGAGGGGGGCGGGCTGAGAGGAGGAGGGAGGACCGTTGGGGGCCGAGAGGTGAGGGAGGGGGTTCTCACCCCGAGAGGAGGAGGGAGGACCTCTGGGGATCGAGAGGAATGGGGAGTTCTCACTGGAGATCGGGAGGGAGAGGGAGGGGCATTCTCACACTGAGAGGGAGAGGGAGGGCCATCGGGGATCGAGAGAGAGTGTAGAGTTCTCATGCTGGGGATCGAGAGGGAGAGGGAGGGGGTTCTTGTGCCAGAGATCGAGAGGTAACTTGGGGCATCGTGCGGCGAGGAAAGGTGGGGATCGAGGGTTTAGCCTTTTTTTTTGGCCTAAGTGACAGAGAGAGGGGAGGGAGTGGTTTAGTCGAGGTATGAGGGCTCCTAAGTCGCCCTATAGAAGGGCGACTCTATGAGTCGCCCTGTGATAAGACGGCTCTATAAGTCCCTCTTACATAACACGACTATATGAGTCTCCCTTCCATATGACTGCTCTCTGTTGCTGACTCACCTTTCCACATGGCATGGATTGTGGTGAGTTGGCATATAAAGTCATTCTATCATAGGGTGACTTTCTTTCGGATAGTAGTTTGATAAATAATTTGGAAGGAGTATTATTTTGATATTTTTTTAAAATAACCAAATTTGGTAAAAATCTACATCTGGATGCATAAATGAACGGCAAGTTGGCTGTCATGTATAGATTCTAATGAATGACATTTTCTTTTTGAGGGTCGGGTAAAAGTTTGTAGCTGGATATGGAGTAGACATCTGATTGGATGAGTTGCTTATAGCAAACGCTTTAAGAGCTCCATTTTCATAATAGGTGGATCGGTTGGATCATGGACTGTATGGAGCATCTAAGTTTTGCCATCCTGATCAATGGTGCACCGATGGAGTGCACCGACGGAGTTTTTTCACTCGATAGTTGGGCTTCGCCAAGGCTTATGTGCTGATGCTCTATCTTAGGTGTTGAGGACGACAGTTCAGGGGTTAGAGCTAGAGCCTTACTGGCCCATCCTTGGGGCTCAGCCTCTCTCACATCTCTTTTTTGCAGATGACTGCCTTTTGATTGATCAGATCTTGGTTTGAAATGCGAAGTGTTTTGCTTTCATCATTGAGAACTATTGCCGAACTTCAAACCAACAGTGAGTCTACAGTCATTTTCAGTCCCAAGATGAAGGCCTAGGTGAAGCAAACGATTCGAAAGAGATTAGGGATCCAAGAGCAGACTGAGACCCTGACTTACTTGGGGGTTCATTCTATTGGTTGGCATCTTCAGAGTGCTGATTGCAGGTCAGTGGAGCAACAGATCCAGGATCGTCTTGAGGGCTGGCATGGCAATGCCCTCTCCATGATGGGCAGGATGATACTTTTGAGATCGGTCCTAAGTTCTATGCCTGTTTACCTCCTAGCGAACATGATTTTACTAAGCTCTTGTCTTAGGTGTTTGGAGTGGCTTTTTCGATAGTTTTTGTGGGGCTCAGGGCACGATGGTTGTGGGCTTCACTTGCTATCCTGGGAAGTGGTTTGCTAGCCGATAGAGGATGGGGGCCTTAGGATTCAGTCACTATTGTTACGAGGGACGTTCTGATTATCAAGCATACCGTCAGATTTTTACTCGCTCGGAGTGTTTATAGAGTAGGATGATGAGGGCTCGATATAGGATATGGAGTTAGGGGTTCGAGGTTCGAGCTGTTCACGACTGCTCCATTTGGAAGGAGATATGTGCTTGCACCCCAATAGCTTAGGCCCAGATCAGATGACTGATTAGGGATGGGAGGTCAATGGACCTGAGCCAGGATGCCTGAATTTCTAGCTTGCCCCTTGATCGATGGTCGACCTTCATCAGCATGGAGGTGGATGACCAGCTTCGAGTCGGTGACCTGTTCACTATGGACGGTAGGGGTTGGAGAGCACAGGACATCACCCATCTTTTGGTGGCCAGCTTGCGAATCAGATTCTCACCATCTGGATTTCTGTCCACTATAGCCACGACTTGAGGGTGTGGGCCTATTCTTGCACCCCAAGAGCCCACATGAGAGATTTGTCCGAGATGTGTAGGCCTGCAGCGAGTACTAGGATTGAGGCAATTTAGATCTAAAGAGTGGCTGCTCATCCTAGGATGAGATTTTTTTTTGAAAGATTGTCTGGGACCAACTTCCAACATGCACTTTACTTAGGGGTAGGGGTATGGAGCTTGCAGTGTTCTGTCCACTCTACGGACTGGAGGATGCGTCGATAGAGCATGCCCTCTTATGATGCCCAAGAGCAAGGATGATATGGAGGGCGGGTAGTCAGTCATAGAGGCAAGTAGCGGTCCTTGACCAGACCACTTTCTAGATACAATCCATCAGAGTACTATTGAGAGATCTATCTATACCTTTAGGGTAGGATGGCATATGTTGCCTATCAGATCTGACTCTTTAAAATAGTTTGATCTTTGAAGTTGAAGTGGTTCCTGCTCACCGTGTATTGGAGAGAGCTTTCCCTTAGCTGCTGAGTACAGCTGCTTTAATGCTGTCGGCCCTCTCTTTGATGCCTTTGATTCCTGGGGACCCCATGCTGCTCTTGCAGTGATCCGAAGGGTTATTTTATTCTTAGGGGCCCCTCCTTTAGGATGAATCAAGATAAATTTTGACGGTAGCATCAGAGATGGTACAGATGGTGCTGGATTTGTCATTCGGGGATCTAATGTTAGATTGCTGGTGGTAGGGGGATCACTTCTGTTTGAGCCTTCTGTCCTAGGAGCTAAGTTTCGCGCTGCCTGGGCGGGCATTGTCTGTGCCTCGCAGGAGTTGCTGGCAGAGAGGATCATCATTGAGGGAGACTTAGCGACCGTGATGGTTGGATTTGGAGTGACATGACACAGTCGAATGCCCACTCGCTCCTTCATGATATTCGGTCCTGCCTTCATGACTTAACAGTGGTTTTTGCTTAGCACATCTTCTGGGAGGAGAATAGCATCGCTGATTAGATCGCCTCCTATATGGCAGAGCACACTGGTGACTGGACCTGACGTCAGGGCCAGACCTGCCCCCGAGTCTTACAGGATATTTTATTTTTGATTTTTTGGGGTGTACTCATGTTAGATCAGCGTGAGCACCCGCTTGTACCAAATAAAAAAGAATAGATGCAAAATATCAAATTTATTTAGTACCCATCCTAGCAACATCAAATATATAGGTTAGTGGTATGTTATTTTCAAAATATTTAACTTGTGGTCCATTAATTTTGGCGCATGTCCTAGCAATATCAAATATGATTCATCTTATGTCAATTGATGCACAAACATTTTAAACATAGTACATATAATTAAAATTTATTTCATAAACAAGTTGGCATATTATAGCATTGTCAAAACTATTTATTTTGTTGGACAATGGAAACAAAACTGGAAAGGTTAAGGATCGTTGTTGATCTTATAGCTACCTTCTAATTTAAGCTTTGGAGTTAGAATTAGTGTTAGAATGCACTCTCTCTTTTGCTTATCTAAAGAGGGGTGAGACAGGGATTGTTAAGCTTAAGCTGAAAGATAAATCGATAAGCCCATAAGCATATAAGAAAAGAGAAATTCTTTGTGCACCGCGAGCGGTGTAGAACGTGCACACCGCTCGTGGTGATTGGCTCACGTGCGGGTGGGCGCAGTGTATGAATTTTTTTCTTTCAGCCCGCGCATGAGCCAATCACCGCAGGCAGTGCACGTGGTTCTGCACTGCCCATGGTGCACAAAGAATTTCTCTATAAGGATGGCACAAATTGGCTCACCTAAAAATCTGACCCAATGTGATCCTATTTGGTTGGGTTTGGATCAAGAGTGTTTTAGATAAGTCAAATATATGTTAGATTTTCTGACTTGAACTTTAAATGAGATAATGAGTCAAAGTTTTGACCCAACTTGGATCATGATAGTAAATTTCTCTCTGGACTGAAATAATGTAGGATTGGTTGAGTCATGTGTTGAAAAATATATTCTAAAGTCAATCGTTTGGATGATTGTACTCATTTTATAATATATATAAATTATTAATTAATAAATAAAAATATTTTGATATCATTCATCACAAAGTGACATCTTTCTTGTAGAATTTTTGTATTATGATGAAATTTTTAGAACTATGAAGTAATCGATAAAGAAGAATTTATCGTATAGTTCTTAAAAATATTTGTGATCAAATGATACATTATTAAAGGATGATAATATTTATCGAGTGAAGGTCATTGTGTGCCATATAGATTGGTTGTCCTCTTAATCAAGAAATATGGAGATATTAGTGTGGCATATAGGTGAGATGTAGGAGTACATCGTTACTGAATAAATGACTCATTTGCTGAGCGCTCTACTGTCAAGAGCAGCTCACGAAGCATATGGGCAGAAGTGTCCCTCAGATCTGAGATCACCATAGTGACTTGTAAGCAACTCACTGTGCTTTGATGCCAGACTATCCGTATTTCTAATTCATTGATGGAAGGCTATTGGGTACAGTCAAATACTTGTAAAGTCTGTGTATGGATCAAATAAATTGATCCCTCTGGATTATAGGAGATGATGCATCACTGTATTTAATTAGTAAATTTTGATCAAATAATCTATGTGATGGATTTGAAAGGTTAGAATACAATGTGGATGATCCTTCAAGGTTGACAGTTTAACCTTAGACTGTCCTAGAGCATTCAGGATCAAAGAGATCAATTATACGATAACCATATACATAGCTAGTACTAAATATGAGGTTCAGGTTCAATTTTGAAAATGAATGAGATTTGATCTTTGATCCAAGGAGTCTATGAGAGATTGAATTTAAGTGCTAATTAATTTAGATTAATTTAATTTAATTAAACTTAATTGAGTTTATAAATCCAAATTAGATTTGATCCTAAATTCTAAACAGTTTGGGTTTGACAGCCTATTCAAATTGATTCGAATCAGGATCGAATTAGATTCGAATTGATTCATATTTGGATTAGATCCTTAGAGTCCACTTTTACTGGGTCTCTCTCTCCTCATGACTGATCAAGGGTGATGGGGTGCTGGTTGTTGCTGCCCACCTTGGTTGTAGGCATGGGTGCATGAGGGTGCCTAGTTAGGTGCCAATCCTTTCTCCTTTAGGACTCCTTCTTGGGTAAGATATAGATTAATCAAAACCTATTTGAATTAGAAATCTTAGTCTTATAGGTCATAAAAATTATCTCTAAATAGGGAGGATCTCTAACTATCATAGAATAATAATTAGATTGTGTGCTAATGTGAGAAAGAGAGGAAGAGGAGGCGTGAAGATAGAGTGGGCGTCACCCATCCTTGGCGTGTTCTCCCTTGGCGTCCCACCTTCTCTCGGCATGAAGAGTTCTTGGGCATTCCTCTTGCTGGTGTGAGGCATCATACCAAGAGCCTCTCTCCTCTCCCTTTGTTGTCTTGCGAAGGTGCTTCAATCCAAGGCTTCATCTCACTTTCTTGCAAAGTTTGGCGTGCGTGCGAAATAGAAGGTTTGTAGACTCAGACCTACGTGAGGCTTTGGATTCAGAATCTTTGAAATTTAATTTCTATTCCATTGCATATCAGATAAAGATCTAATCTTTATTAAGTTGTTATAGAAATAATTGGATGCACCCTGGCTATCCATTGCATTTTTGATAAAAATAGACTTTCTTTCCTTCAATTGATATCCGAGCCAGACTTTGATACATGGATACATAATTAATTTTTTTAATTTATCTATATATTATGTATAATTAAAATTTTATGTTAGATATTAAATCTGATTTAGATCTATTTAAATAAATTTATGATCTAATTTTGATTGGATTACAAGAACCTAATCAATAGTTAGTTAAGGTTTGTTATAAATTTGTTATAACAGAATATTTTTTATTGCTGAATTTTGTTGGAATAACAATATATTTAAAATTATTTAAATTAATTTAATAAATTTTAATATTATTATTTTAGTTATGAAGTTGGACTTATTTCAGATCTGAATTGAATCTGTTTTGATAGATTTTCAGATCTGATTTCTAACAAAATTTTATACAACGTCAAAATAGATTTAACCAAAAATTAATCTTTATGTGTTCATATATGCATTTAATTAATTTTTATAAGATTTATATCTAAATTTAATATTTATAATCAGCATAAGATATGTTTTAGATTTGATATGATGTATATGATGCATCAAATCTGATTAGATTAGATAAAGAATATGGTTGATGAGATCAAAGTCATGTTCATGACATAAAATATTTTATCAAATTAAATGTTAATGTGATTCTATATGAATAAGATTTTAAATCTTAGTAGCCTAGTATTTGGATTGTTGAGATCATCAGACCATCCGATCATAAGAGATAGAAAAAATTAATCTCCCTCTTTTGCTCATTCGATGGGTTCTCTTATGACGTGTAGGGATGTCATTGTGATCCGATTTCATGAAGAAAAAGAGCGAAAATATTTTATAAATTATTTTGATCATAAATAAGTTTAGATTAGATCTAAAGTGATTCATGATTCGTCACAATAAGATAGATTCAGATATAAATTATTTTAAAATCTAAAAAGTATGTTATAATAGATGTAAGCGGTAGTGATCTAAAAGTAGTCATGATACATGTGATGTATGTATAAAGTTTAGATTATACTTATGCATGTTTAATTGTTAAACATATTTATAAAATTTTTTTTATATTATAAACATATTGTATGCTTTACTTAAAATCTTGGTAGAATAGTTCTACAAACTGAAACACACGTTTCACATACTTAATTTAGAATTAAGTTTAAACGATCTAAATTTGAGAATTGAAGATTACTAAGATGCCACATAAATTGATGGGCAATAGGCTAGTATAAATCAAGTCCTTCTAATGGGTTAGATCTAGGGTTAGAAATAAATATGGACTGAGTAGAGAAATTGATAAAATCTAATCAAGAGTTAAATTAGATTATGTCAGAATTTCTCCAGATCAACCTCAATAGTTGAAGCTTGATCAAGTCCATATTTTAACCTTACTAAATGAACCGTGATCATAGCTCAGGGGTTGAGCCCGACTCTACTAGTGGACTAAATCAAAATTAATTAATCAGTTGGTGTCTAACGTAAGTTTGATAGTTTTGATCAAGTGGTTATTAATTGGGAGCTACTCACCTGGATAGTGTCTACGACGAGTTAATAACATATCCCTCCACTGATCTCACTTATCTGGCCAACATGGTAGATTATATTTTGATTAAGTCACTAGTCGATTCGTGCTGACCCATGCCATTAAGGTAAATCAGTATGACTGATTCAGATATTTTTAGACCAGCTTGTATCTAATCCTTTACATGACTTGGTGAAGTTAGTAGGAGGATTTATGACTTGGAAGTCAATTTTTTCTCTTATTCTCAAATCAATAAATCAAATCTTTTAAATTATTAGGTCCGTAAAATGATACAGTTATGGCGATAACTTGTTTATAGCCTCCCATTAAGGTGCATGATAATAAATCCAATGATCTAAATAGGCATTGAAGGCGCCACACGTCTGGTTTCTATTGGATATTGGAATTGTCATTCATCATATGACCATCTTGTTGTACCTCTTAGATTAATGCTCGGGTTGGTCGAGCCACACTCGGGTCTGGACATTCGTTTGTTGGATGTGCTTGGTATAGTTATGTTAATGGTTGGATCTAACTAGAATTTTCAATAGAGGCACCACACGCCTGCTGAAGAGAGACTTAGGGCAAAACCTAATTGTTAAAAGTTGTTTAGAGAAATAATTAGTTATGAACCTATCCATGGATGCACTAAGATTGATCGAGCCATACTCAAATCTGAATGCAGTCTATGTGGATTCTAGTACCTACTAAGAAATTAATGTAATTTTTGAATTGGAGGTAGAAGCTATCAATTCATACAAAATAGTAGGAGAACCTTTAGATTAAAGTCCATATCTTTAGGATTAAAATAATTCATATCTAATAGGTTTATGTTTCTTCTTTTCAGCTATGGCCAACACACTATCGCTCCATTCGTTATTGGATAGCGATAAGCTTATCGGATCCAACCTCGATAGCTGGTATCGAAAGTTGAAGATCATCCTGGAGCATGAGAGGATCTTATACATGTTTACGGATCTACCACTTGAAGAACCTGCTACCAATACACTCCGTGCTGTGAGAGACACTTACTTGAAGTGGCTCAATGATCGTACAATGGTGCGTTGCATTATGAGGACAGTCATGAATGATGAATTTAGCCGTAAGTTCGAGGATGGACAGTCAGAAGATATGATTCGAATATTGAATAAATCCTTCGATACCTCAGAGGATGCGGAGAGACACAAAACCTCCTACATACTGTTCAATACCCGTACGCGAGAGGGAGCATTAGTCATTGATCATGTATTGTACATAATCGAGCAGATTGAACGCTTAAACAAACTTAGCTTTCTATTATATGAACAGTTAGACAAAGATGTTATCCTCAATTCACTACCGAAATCCTACCTACCATTCTTGAGTCATTATAGAATGATCAAGCATGCAGTGAACTACCATGATTTGCTTAGATTGCTGCAGACATTCGAGAAGGACCATCAGCTCAAAAAGGAGCCAGTGCGTGGAGTGGGAGGTTCGTCTGCAGATCGTCGATTCTTAAAGAGAAGAAAGAAGAAGAAGGTACAAAAAAATCGTGCTGTCGATCCCAAGCTAAAGCAAAGCAAAAAGTCGAAAGTCGATAAGAGCCAGGCAGAATATTTTTTTGTAAGAAGTTGGATCATTGGAAAAAAATTATTCAGCTTATATAGCTTTTCTTGATCCGAACAGGCCTAAGAACAAGAGAATCAAGCAATCGGTTGCTTCGCAAGGTACTTATATGATAACTCTTTATAATTTCTCTAGTTATGATACTACAATCTGGATATTAGATACCAGAAGTCCGATTAATATTTATAATTCGTTGCAGGGACTGCAGGTCAGTAGAAAATTTAGAGAAGGCGAGCAGTTCTTGAACATTGGAGATGGAAGTCTTATTCCAATTCTAGCATTAGAAACTATGCAGCTTATTTCAAGTCCAATCATATCATGTTAGATGAGTGTCATTATTGTCCTTTTTTTTTGATGAATATCATCTCTGTAGACCTTTTGGCCAAACTTGATTTAAATTTTAATAAAGATGATTTTTGTGATAACATTATGAATGATACTATAATTATGCGTGGACAATTAAAATATGACATATATATATTATCACAGTCTATTGGTGTAATGTACATATCGAACAAATGTCTTAAGATAAATAATGTCAGTGATTCCTAACCTTGGTATTATAGGCTAGGTCATGTGAACAAAAATAGGATAGAGAGGTTAATCAAGTATCAAGAAGGGTGTCCTTGAAATTAATGATTGTGAATCATTATCGACTTATGAACCCTATCTACTTGGTAAGATGACCAAATCATCTTTAAGGAAAAAGGTGAATGAGTCAATGATGTTTAGGTCTAATAGATAGTGATGTATGTGGATCCATAAACATACCTATCAGAGGAGGATACTATTACTTCATTATATTTACAGATGACCTATCGAGGTGTGGATATGTCTACCTTATGAAGCATAAGTCCGAATCATTTGAAATATTCAAACGATTCCATAGTGAAGTAGAAAAATAGTTTGAAAAGAGTATTAAAACTCTTCGATCAGACCAAAGAGGTGAATACCTCACCAGTGATTTTCTGACATATCTAGAGGAGAATGAGATTCTCTCTCAATGGATCCCTCCTGGAACACCACAACATATTGGGAGAATGTTAGACATGGTTCGGTCCATGATGAAATTTGCAAATCTGTCAATCTCCTTTTGGAGATACACTCTTGAAATTGCCTGCTATATTCTGAATAAGATTCCAAGCAAATCTGTCGATAAAATTTCATATGAGATATAAACTGGGCATAGATCGGTGCTCTTACACCTTCAGATTTGGGGGTGTCCAGCTTATGTCAAGCATTTAAAGACAGATAAGTTTGGACCAAAGTTTGATAAATACTTGTTCATAGGGTATCCAAAGAAACTAAAGAGTACTACTTCTTCCTCGCTGAAGAACAAAAGGTGTTCATCAGCAACAGGACAGTCTTTTTGAAAAAAAATTCCTTGGAGAAGGAGCTAATGTCAGTAAAATTGAACTTGATGAAGTTTATGAGGTAGAAGAACCAGCACATATAGAATCGAATTTGATTAGAGAATCAAATATGAAGCTTGTAGAGGCATCATTAAGGAGATCCAGTAGAGTACCATGTCAATCGATCAGATACTATGGTTTCTTGGTCCAGGATGGTGATCCTATCGAACTCGATGAGAATGATGAAGATCTGATCACCTATATGAAAGCTATGCAAAGACCCGACTCCCAGAAGTGGCTTGAGGCCATAAAATTTGAGATAAAGTTCATGGAGATCAATGGTATATAGACACTAGTTGATCCGCCCGAAGGGATAAAATTCATAGGATGCAAGTGAATTTTCAAAAAGAAAAGAGGAGCGGATGGAAAGGTGGAGACCTATAAAGCCTGTCTAGTTGCCAAGGGTTACCATCAATATTATGGTATTGACTATGACGAGATATTCTCTCCTGTGACAATGCTCAAGTCTGTTCGGATTATGCTTACAATAGCAGCACACTTAGATTATGAGATTTGATAAATGGATGTCAAAACTGCTTTCCTAAATAGAGAGATGAAAGAAGAGATGTATATGATACAACCTAAAAGATTCATATCCACAGACGAATCTAAGGTGTGCAAACTAAATAGATCTATTTATGGACTGAAGCAGGTATCTAGGAGTTGGAACATGCATTTTGATAAAGTGATCAAAATGTTTGACTTTGTTAAGAACGGAGAAGAGCCTTGCGTCTACAAATAGGCTAACGATTTTATAGTCATCTTTCTTGTACTGTATGTAGATGACATATTGTTGATAGAAAATGACATCCCAGCTTTGCTGAGTGTAAAGCTGTGGCTCTCATTACAGTTCTTCATGAAGGATTTGGAAGAAGTATCCTATATCCTAAGGATGAAGATCTATAGAGATAGATTTATATGGTTGTTTGGATTGTCCCAATCCACGTACATCGATATCATGTTGAAACGATTTCACATGAAGAATTTTAAAAAAAGCTATCTTTCGATAGGCCATGGAATTATTCTCTCCAAAAAGGATTGTCTGACAACTCCTCAGAAGAGAGAGTGTGTACGAGTGAAATCTCATATGTTTCGACAGTGGGGTCTATCATATATGCCATAACATATACGAGATCGAATGTGGCATATTCACTAGAGGTAGTGAGTAGATATCAGTCTGATCTGGATGAAATCATTGGAAGATTGTGAAGACAATCCTTAAGCATTTAAGAATACTAAAGGCCAATGGCTTATCTATGGGGACACTGACTTAAAACTTGTGGGATATACTGATTTCAATTTTCAGTCAGATCATGATGACAGCAAAAGCATATCAGACTACGTATTTACCTTAAATGGAGGAGCAATTTACTGGAGGAGTTTCGAGGAGTTTCAAGCAACATACTGTGGCCGATTGTGTATGTGATTGAAGCAGAATACATTGCTATATTTAATGCTATAAAGGAGGCAGTGTGGTTGTGAAAGTTCATCACCGAGCTTGGAGTTACATCTTCTGTTGATGGTTCTGTTTTGCTGTATTGTGACAGTACTGGAGCCATAGCTCAAGCGAAAGAACCAAAGTCACACCAGTGTACCAATCACATTCTGCATCACTATCACCTTGTACGAGAGATCGTGGATCGAGGTGATATCGAGCTTCAGAAGTTCGACGGAAAGAAGAACATAACCAATCCCTTCACTAAAGCTCTCGAAATCAAAGTTCGATGATCATAAGTAGAAGATGGGTATAAGATACTGTCCCAATTGACTTTAGTTCAAGTAGGAGTTATTAGAAACTATGTCTTTAAATCAATCGTTTAGATGATTGTGCTCATTCTGTAATATGTATATGAATTATTAATTAATAAATAAAATTATTTGATATCATTAATCATAAAGTTATATTTTCTTATAGAACTCTTGTGTTGTGATGAAGTTCTTAGAACTATGAAATAATCGATAAAGAAGGATTTATCATATAATTCTTAAAAATATTCGTGACCAAATGATACGTCATTAAAGAACAATGATGTTTATCAAGTGAAGATCGTTGTGTGCTATATGGGTTGGTTGTCCTCTTAATCAAAGAGTGTGAAAAT
The DNA here is from genome assembly GCA_000441515.1 of Elaeis oleifera. Lineage (NCBI taxonomy): Eukaryota > Viridiplantae > Streptophyta > Magnoliopsida > Arecales > Arecaceae > Elaeis > Elaeis oleifera. Next base: position 451,321 of record KE504692.1, on the reverse strand, counting down.
ACTGATACGGCATACAGGTGAGATATAGGAGTACATCATCACTGAACAAGTGACTCATCTACTGAGCACTCTATTGTCAAGAGTAGCTCACGAAGCATATGGGCATAAGTATCCCTCAGACCTGAGATCACCATAGTGACTTGTAAGCAACTCACTGTGCTTTGATGTCGGACTATCTACATTTCTAATACAGTGACGGAAGGCTATCGGGTACAGTCAAGTACTTACGAAGTCTGTGTATGGATCAAGATGAAATTGACCCCTCTGGATTATAGGAGATGATGCATCACTGTATTTTAATTTAATAAAATCTTGATCAGGATAATTCATGTGATAGATTTGAAAGGTTGGAATACAATGTGGATGATTTTCAAGGTTGACAGTTTAACCCTAGACCGTCCTAGAGTATTCAGGATCAAAGAAATGAATTATGCGATAACCATATGCATAGGTTCTTAAATATTACCTTACGATAATTTGATCTATCCGGACGTCAGGAATCATTGCTAGATGGTAACTTCGATTAGTACAAGAAATAGTTCCTGTGCTATCGGTTTAGTGTTCGAACCCATGGAGTCACGCACAAAGTTAAGCAACGTAGGAAAGAATTGACCTAAGTCTATATATTCAATTTGAAAGTATATGACTTGATTGAACAAATAGATTAACTTGATTAAGAATTAAATTATGGATCATACGGGATTAAATAGTTGACTATGTCTAGCTAGCACTAGACATGAGGTTTAGGTTCAATTCCGGAGATGAACGAGATTTGATCTTGGATCCAAGAAGTCTATGAGAGATTAGATTTAAGTGCTAATTAATTTAAATTAGATTTTATTTAATTAGACTTAATTGGATTCATAAATTCAAGTTTGACTTGATCTTAAATCTTAAACAGTTTGGGATTAACAGTCTATTCGAAATTGGTTCAAATTAAGATCGAATTAGATTCGAATTGACCCATATTTAGATTAGATCCTTAGAGTCCATTTTTACTTGAACTCTCTCTCCTCATGGCCAACTAAGGGGTGATGGAGTGCTGGTTGTTGCCACCCCACCCTTGGGTGTAGGCATAGGTCCATGAGGGCACCTAGTTAGACGTCAATCTTTTCTCCTTTAGGACTCTTTCTTTGATAAGATATGTATTAATTCAAAACCTGTTTGAATTAAGAATCCTAACCTTATGGGTCATAAAAAATTATCTATAAATAGAGAGGACCTCTAACTATCATGGAATAATAAAAAAATTATGTGCTAAGGTGAGAAAGAGAGGAAGAAGAGGCGTGAAGATAGAGTGGACGTCACCCATCCTTGGCGTGTTCTCCCTTGGCATCCCACCTTCCCTTGGCATGAAGAGTTCTTGGGCATCCCTCTTGCTGGTGTGAGGCGTCACACCAAGAGCCTCTCTCCCTCCCTCTATTGCCTTGCGAAGGTGCTTCAATTTGAGGTTTCATCTCGCTTTCCTGCGAAGTTTGACATGCACGCGAAGTAGAGAGTTTGTGGATTCAGACCTATGCGAGGCTTTGGATTCAGAATCTTTGGGATTTGATTTCTATTCTGCTGTGTATCAGGTAAAGATTTAATCTTTATTAAGTTGTTATAAAAAATAATTGGATGCACCGTGGCTATCCACTGCATTTTTGATAAAAACAGGCTTTCTTCCCTTCATCATGATCTTGAATAAGAATTTTTCTTATAATTAGTATTTCTCTTAATAAATCATTTTGAAAAATAGCCAACTAGAATTGTAAATATTGGATTTGATAGATTAGTGTAGATTTATTAGGGATTGGGTCTTACAACATAAATTAGGCTACGGTCACATGGGTGACTTGAAATGAATTGTGGATGTGTATAAGTTAATAGGTCTTGACCTCATAGTGGGTCGGGTCATGCATGGGCCCAAGGTTTGTATTGTTGTTCTTACTTGACCTGACTTGGCCCCACCTATAGCCACCACTATATAATAGGACCAATCAGAATCCTTAATTATGGTCCTAAAAATTAGAGATGTAATAAAGTTGACATTATCAGGTCTATATCTATTTAAGCTTGGTTTGAAATTAATTTTGAGCTTGAAAGTTGAGATTAAGCTTGATTTTTTTAACCAGTATTTAGAGGTTAAATTAAGCTTAATTTTGAACCAAGCCAAAGGCCAACCTATTGGTAAGTTTGAATTTTAAAGAAAATCTAGTCAAGATATTAAATTAAGCTTGAAATCAATTCAGGCATGAAGCGAGCTTGGCTCAAGCTTGAATTAGAACGTGATTTCAAGCTTGGTTCATTCTTAATTAACATTGATTGAATTCGAAAATTAAATAAAATTCAAGTTTAAAAAAAGATCCTAGTAGCATGGATGGATGGATCTAATATGTAATTACCACTATCTAATGTTTATATATAAACATGTATTTTTAAGCCTCAGCAAGCCATGCTTGTTCAAGTTTAGTCTATTTTGGCTCAGCCTGAAATAACTGGAACCTAGATTGTTGGACGAGGCTTGGTTTTTAGCTTCCAACTGAGCTAGAACCTTGCTTTTCTCCAGTCAGGGCCATGCCAAGCTCAAGCTGTTCAAATCATTTACCACATCTACTAAACATTATCTAAATATGAAATTTTATAATCTCTTATCATTTTTTTTTCACTAGATAAAGGTACGTTTGTACCTCAATAATGCATTATATAAATCATCCCAAACTAAATCAACTCTCCTGCGAGCCCCCATGAGGATTAGGGCAAGCAAGGGATACATCATTTCAGGTCCTATGGCTCACTGTTCTTTACAAACAAGGATGTTGCCATATGTATGCTTCACATATTACATTGTCATGACAAGATCAGTAATTTCTGCCACATACATTTCGAAGTGGGGAACTTGATATCTGATTCCTCGATTGAGTGCTAACCAATAATTGGTCCCTACAAGGTTAGCCATCGTATATCTAGTTAAAAAATGAGCTACAACTTATTTAAATTCTCATGCAGGTATTCACGTGAACCTTATTGGTACGGCTGCATCATTGTCCTTTGGTAAAGACCACCAGAAAGAAGAAACCTGAACTAGTCTGCTGAGATTCACAAACCACTCCCTCCAAGAAAAAAAAGAGAGGATGACCTGCTCTCTAAAAGAAGAACAAGTAGAGACTCGCCCTCAGAAAAGACCTTAACAAAGAGGGGCCTAAGAATTACCTAAAAGTGATACTTCAAATCATATTATATCATCCATAAGTCATATATATGCTAAATAAGGCATCCGTGTCTTCCAGGGATGGAGGATTGCTCGGTCTCTCATCCAATGTTGGTCAATACATCCATAGTAGAGCCAGAACGAGAAAAAGACTACCCTCCTACCACAAAATAAGAAAATTGAACGAGGAAAGATGCCATTTATCCCCACATAAAATAATCATATAAAATATTTTCATTCATGAAGCACGAGCATCTTAGCACATAAAAAAAGGACATGCATGCAGACCCTATGTCATTTTGTCCAGATTCATGCTCTATGAAGTCAATATCAACCTAGAGAGGCTGTCATGCATGCCCATTATTTATCCATGGCATGTGATTGAAACTTATAAAATTGGTTCAACCACTTTTATAATTGCTGACATGCTTATTGATGCAGAATGTGAACGTGATACAAGCATAAAGAATAGAAAAAATTAAAAAAAATTATTAATCCTAAACCATAACAATTGACTGGTTGCAATGAGTATTTATAGAGATATTCTTTTTTTTTTTCTAATAAGAAAACTTGCTAAGCAAGGAAAAAAAAAAAGAAGCAAAGACCAAAATGAGATCCCCTAATTAAATAAATATTTATGATTAATTTTAATAAAAAAATGCTAGAGTGCTATACTCACTAAATTAGACAAGAAAATATGTTATAGCAATAATTGCTATATTAGACCATGCCTAACTTTCATTTTGATAAGTGACCATCCTACTGCTGAAGGAAACATGTTCTACAACAATATTTATCATAGCTAGCTGACTTTCTTTCGGATCTAATCTTGATTGGCTCGTATATATCTAGAAAAAATGTTACCTCCAATGCTTATCGGATGATGGTTTGTGTAAATAATTAATAATACATTGACATGCATGAAAATAAGTTGGACTCTTGTTAGAATGAGAATAGAAATGAGTAATTCCTATATTACTCGTTGGTAAGAATCACATTGCTATTCTAATACCGGAGAACAATGGAGATGTCTCAATTCTTTAACTTAATCCCTAATCTCTCTTGTTATTCAAATTTTATTCTGATTCTGATTTCGATTTAGATCGCAAACCGAAAATATGTGCGATATGGCCATTCTATTTCCTGTTCTAATATGTTTTGATTCCAATACCGATCACAATTCCGAGCCAAACGTGCCCTGGGTGTGGGACCAACTCCCATGGGCACATATGCAAATGGACACAGATATAGACACACAGGCCGGTAGGCGGTAGCCATCGGGGCCACCAACGCGCCAGCCTCTTCTTGTTTTGGTATGAACCATCTTCTCTTAATTAAAAGCCACAGCGTTACACCACCGGAGAATCCCGTCGTTCTTTGTCTTGATCCTTTTCCCTCTGGCAATGGCCCGGCCTCTCCTCCTGCGGGCATTATCCCTGCTGTTTCTCTTGCCCCTCGTGGTTGACGGAAGTGTGCTCGGACGGAAGGCAGCAGCTGGTGGCAGAGTTGGCCGGGAAACAGAAAGCTATGCTGTCATCTTCGACGCCGGTAGCACCGGCAGCCGAGTTCGTGTATTCCGCTTTGATGAAACATGGACCTGCTTAACCTCGGCGACGACATCGAGCTCTTCGTTCAGGTATCTGTTGGGAGTTCAGATTCACCATTTTGGATTCCATGCTTGTTCGCTTTTTTTTTTGATTGCCTGGCAATTAGTACGTAAAGGAAATATTGGCATGATCTTGTCAGTCTAATCTGCATGCAAGACTTGGATAGTGCGGGTGTCCCGCTTACAGATCTGCTGACTGTTATTCGAGGAAGGTTAATTGCAAGGAGCAGCAATAAGTTCCTTTTAAAAGAACCAGCTAGTTAACGTTTTACTAGATTTAACTAACTATAAGTCTATATCAAATGCAAAATAGCCATCACTAATATTGTGAGTTGGAATCCTCTTCAGCTTGAAGTAAAGGTCTAGTCTCTCTCTCACTGTATCCATGGTTGACTGGAGCCTTTATGGTATTGAGAGAGCATATTGAATCATACCACGAGAAGATTATTCTACTCTTAACCCACCTCTTATGCACTATATGGATGATTGTAATGGTTCGGTTGTATCTTTCACGCGAAGGAATGATCCAACTCTTTTGCGACATCAACCGTTGGACCGCAGCTCACCCAAGTTTCAAAGCACTGTAATTTTTATTTGTACAGATCTCGAAGTGGCCCTTGCATGGTCCAACGGTTGACATGGCGAAAGAAGAGAAACCATTCTTCCGTGTGAAAGATTGAACTTGACAGTGATTGGGTCATGTTAAACGCTGAACTTGATAGGACCCAAAGTCTGTTTATGGACCAAAATCTAAACAACATATTACGTTTGAATATCGCATACTAATATTGATTTGTAACTAAAGAAAACATTTAATGAAAAATATAATCACATATCTAATTATTTTTCGGTTAAAATTATCTGCCATCTATTCAGATAAACATCAATAATGAATAACGAGTTATTCAAAAGAAATAAAGTAATCAAATTGGGTCCCATCACCTATTCTGTTATGTAGCAGTGGGTGATTCAACTAGAAGACAAATTAGAAGCGCTCGTTGAAGCGGATCTGATCTACATATGACAAGCTCTTTACCTTCATGTTACCATTTTTCAATCTTATACATACGTACATACATACATACATCCATACATGCATGCATGCATGCATATATTATTTTCTATGTCTCCCACCTTACAATTTTCAATAATTTTGTGGATAAACATTAAAGATAAGGATGCTGCATGGCCCAGAGAAAAATTTCGCTGCTAGTATCGTAGCTTTAGATCTTATCCAAAAAAATTAGTCAGAAGATATTATTTAAATTTTTAATTTTTATAAGTATCTAAGATCTACCTAGTATTCAGTGTATATTTGACATGGGACTAAATATAGACCCACATAGCCGATATGGGATGGTGCCTGCATGTGTGATCTCACATGCTATTTTTGTTTAAGTCTTAATATCGTTGTTAGACTAAAGATCCAGATCCATTCAAATCTGTCTACAAGCATTAAAATCCGCCCATGGTCATCCCCCACAGGCCCATGTTACAATGTTCCTCATCCATGTGGATGAGGGGCCAAATCCGTTTTGACACCATTTATCACAATTCAAGATCTCATCCAAAAAATTCGAGTTGGATAGTATTATTTGGATTTTTTGATCCTATATAAATGTCTAAAATTTATTTAATACATAGTTATTATGGGACTAAATACATACCTTATACAACATTATGTGGGCAAGTGTTTTGTTCGTATATTTCATCTGTAGCTATTGGTTGTCATATTACTTTGAGAAAATCATCTAACATTTAACTATAATCTTATATTGTCGAAAATAATTAATAAAGGTATCCAGAAACTGCTTCAACAGTCATTATGATGTTATAAGTCATTACTAAAGTCTTTGGTGATCGGTACCAGGAGGGATTAGTTCCAAAGATGGGATAGTTGTGAGAGTCTTAGGATTTTAATTCATGTCTTTATTTCACTGTCTGCCATATATGGCAATTGCAATATAGTGTGACCTAAATCATTTAGATTTTAATATTGGTGGCATAATTCTCCTGCTAAAACTAGGGCAAATGGCCATACAGAGGTCACTAGTTCTCTTATTCCTAGCATGATGTTCTCACTATTATTTTTTCCTTATATGCAGGTAAAACCAGGTTTGAGCTCAGATGCTGATGATCCCCAAAAGGCAGCCAATTCACTTATTCCACTTCTGGAGGAAGCTGAAGGTGTGGTTCCTGAGGAATTGCAACCAACAACACCTGTGAGATTGGGGGTACAATTCTTCTTCACTCACACTCCAGTTAACTGAGCTTTGGTAACGTTTGTAGCACTAAATTGCTGTTGACATGTGGTTTAATCCTGTTTCCAAGTAGTCTTCACATTTTGATGCATCTGCAGGCAACAGCTGGTCTAAGGAACCTAGGAGAAGAAAAGTCTGAAGAAATTTTGCAAGCGGTGAACTTCTTAGCATTACTTTAATGTGAATTTCAGCGGAAATAATAGAACGAGCTTTACGTTCGATGTACAACAATTTACTTGATTAAATGAATTCTAAAACTTTGGCATTAAAAAATGTTCTGGAGCTGATTCATCGAACTAAGTCACAATATGGCGTTTAATTGAGAGGTTTAGTAGCCTGATTAAGTGTCATTTACACTCTTCAGGTCAGGGATCTTTTTCAAAACAACAGTTTATTTGAGTACAAGTCAGAGTGGATCACTGTTCTTGAAGGATATCAAGAAGGTTCTTATTTATGGGTATGGAATGAAAACTTCATATACATGCAAAATTTTGGTTGTACATTGACATTTACAGAG
>KE504692.1:417418-443727 GCA_000441515.1 Elaeis oleifera | reverse complement strand
CGTACCATATGACTACGTAGTCAAGTGGCCTTCATATCAAATTACTCTTAAAGTTCCGAACATCAAAACCACTCTAACAAGATTATGAAATTGGTGCTGCAGTTACTTGAATTATGGCTTATTGGCTGCTCGAGCAGGGATTCTGGAGGCTGCGGATGAACCTTACAACTATTGCATGTTGGGTGGCTATACTGGTATATTTTCACCTCTATTAATCATACAGTTTGCCAGCCAATTGTACTGATGATTACCATTTTCATTTATCATATGTGTATGTTATATAGGATGCTTCCTCCAAAATCAACACCTCATGTGTGAGATTCTTAAAACATTTAATTGCATTTGTTCCTATCCTTTTGATAACTTGCATGCTTTCAAAATGTGCAAGTTCTTACGATAAAAATGTATAGATTGACAGATCAACTGGTAGTGCATAAGAGAAGAAATTTCACTGAGATTTTATGAGTCCATCTTTTGCAAGTGTCATAAAAGATTTGTAGCCTTTTAAGTTAAATTCTCAGCAGCTGATTTTTAAGTTTGCTAAAAAATATGCTTTACCCTCTTGCAAAAGTTCACAAAAAGCTATATTTCCAACAAAATATTATATACATTTTCAATTGGCTCGAACAATTAAATTCCATTATGCCTTCTAATATGGTTCTTGACATGTTAGAAACTTATGATAGCTTTCTCTTTAAGGTTCCTATGAGTATAATGGGGAGGTGTACAATGCTTCAGCATCACCGTCAGGGTCTAGCTACTCCAAATGTAGGACTGAAGCAATAAAAGTTTAAAATAAATGAAACATGTGCATATGAGGACTGCACATTTGGTGGCGTGTGGAGTGGTGGAGGTGGAGATGGGCAGAAGAACCTATATGTGGCATCCTTTTCTATGACAGAGCTGCTCAGGTTAAACTCTTAGTATTCCTCTAATCTATGATAACCTAGTTAACTAATTCTTGTGTATCAACTTACGCATAGGTTGGATTTATAGACTCCGAGAAGCCAAATGCTCTGGTTACACCTTCAGACTTTGAGGAAGCTGCGAAGATGGCTTGCAAATTGAGTCTTGAGGAAGCCAATGTCACCTATCCTAATGTCGCACAGGAGGACTTGCCATACATATGCATGGATCTTGTTATGAATACACATTGCTTGTGGATGGTTTCGGTGAGTAACTATGATGAGGCTACTGCCATGCCTATTAGGAATTGGAGATATTCTATTATTCTCCCTTACTGGTTGTCTAATAATAGGTTTGGAGCCATCGCAAGAGATCATATTGGTTACAAAGGTGGAGTATGGTGATTCCTATGTTGGGGCAGCATGGCCACTTGGCAGTGCTATTGAAGTTGTGTCATCTCAATCTACACAATCACTTGCAATGAAAAATCTTCGGCGCTTATGGCTTCAACAGTGATTTTGTAACCAGCATTCTGGGCTATAATGCTAAAAAGACTACTAATCTACTTAAATATTGTAGTGAGACCAGTCCTCATGGATCATGTGGACATCTCAATCTTATCTCTATTTCATGTTCTATTTCTTATGTGTTGTCAAGGGACATGATATTTCTACCAAGAATAAAAGGCATGTTATTTCCTCCACATTCCCTTTTTCCCCCAAAGGTATCCTTTCTAAGTAAAATTATTTCATATTAGCATTGTCATAGTATACCATACATCTTATGTCATCTTGATGCACAAACATTGTGAACAAGTTATCCTTTCTAGTTCAAGCTTTTGAGTTGGAATTAGCATTAGAATCCACGATCCCTCTTGCTTACCCAGAGAGTGGTGAGACATGGATCGGTAAGCTTAAGCAGAAAGATGGATATTGGGCCATAAGCATATAAATAAGTAGGGTGCAAAATTTCGCCAACCTAAAATCCCACCTAATTCGATCCTATTTGGACCGATTTGGATAAGGTGCATCTTAGTTAGGTCGGATATAGGTTAGATTTTTTAAGTCAAACTTTAAATGGGATAAGTATGAGTCAAAGTTTTGATCCAACTTGGATTATGAGAATGAAGTCCTCTGTGGATTGAAATAATTTAGGTTTCATTGAGTCCTAATCTTGAACAAGGATTTTCATAGAATTTGTCTTTTCTACTATTTATTTAAATCATTTGGGAATTAACCAATCAGAATTGTAAATTTAGGTTTGATAGATTGATATCAATTTATCAGGTATCTGAGACTTACAAAATAAAGTAGGCTAGGGTTGTATAGGTGACTTGAAATGACTTGTGGATGTGTATGGGTCAATAAATCTTGACCTGATATCGGATCGGGTCATGTATGGGCTAAGATTCTATATTGTTGTCCTTACTTGACTCGGCCTAAACTAGACCCAACTTGGCCTAACCTATTCCCCACTATATATATATAGAATCCTAATTATGGTCCTAAAAATTAGGGTGTAACTAAGTTAAGCTTGACTGTGCCTTTGTCTGTCTACTCAAACTTGGTTTGAAATTAATTTCAAGCTTGAAAGTTGAGATTAAGCTTGATTTTGTTACCACTATTTAGAGTTTAAATTGAGTTTAGGTTTGAGCTAAGCCAAACATGAACCTATTGATCAGGTTAAATTTTTTTTGCAAAAAATCTACTCAAAATATTAAATTAAGCTAGAAATCAATTCAGACTTGAAGCAAGCTTGGTTCAAGCTTGAATCAAAATATGAATTCAAGCTTAGTTCAATCTAAATTAACATTTAATGAATTCAAATTTTAAAAAATTTAAGTATAGAAATGGTCCTAATACAGTGGATCTAAGTATTAGATTTTAGCGCATCGAATTTGATCCAGAGTAGTGAGGCTCAAGATAAAGAAGCCCATGGTGCACAAGCCCAAAGATGCAGCCCGCAGCTGCATGCGGCCCAGTCGAATGTGTGATCCACGTGTGGCCCAGGATGTGCGAGGTGCAGTCTAGGTGCATGCCTCACGTGGTCCACTATGTTTCACATGGACCGCATGATCCAGGAGGGAGAGACGTGGTCCACAAGGGTGCTTCACACAGTCTATGCGTGGTCTATCATAGGGAATGCACAATCCAGCAGCTGCGGGGCTTGTGGGCGTGATCAAATAGTTCGGATGGATTCTGGAGTCCTAATAGAACTCTTTGTACATCTTGGATGCGATTTGGACTTTGATTTAGTGCTTTTAAAGGGTAGACGGCTGTGGAGTTTAGAGAGAGCAGCTGGTAGCATTCTATAGTGGCTGATAGTGGTAGAGAGTCTCCTTAGACATTATTTTAAGAGCTTTGTAAAGATTTTGTACTTCTTGTTGAGAGAGAAAAATTGATGTATGAGAGTTGAGAGGGTGTGATCTTCTCTTATATTTATTTTCTCTCATAATAAAGCTTACATGCCTCGTGAAGGTAAGTTTTGAGCTGATCCACGTTATTTGATTGTATCTTTTGTGTATATCTTTTCTTTCTTTCTCCTGTAGTATCTATATCATCACCAATATTTATGATCTCGGATGGATATCTGCATTTTGCACTTGTGAGGGATCCTTCCAATAAGTGATATCAGAGCACGTGATTGTCCAGATTGTGACGGTATTGATTGAGATTGAAGAAGATAAAAAAGACAGGCTCAATCAAGATAGAGATCAATCGATATATTGAAAAGAATAATTTCTTCCTATGGCAAGCGAGGGTGAAGGATGTGCTCATCCAATAAGGGTTGATTGATGCTCTCTTGTGTGAGAAAAAGCTGACTGCCATGGATGAAAAAGATTGGAAGCGACTCCAGATATAGATGGTGAGTACGATCTGCTTGTACTTGAAGGATGATGTGATGATCCATATGCTTAGCGAGACTTCTCCGATAGTGATGTGGATGAAGCTCGAGGAGATATACATAACGAAGTCACTCACCAATGCTCTCTTTCTCTAGAAGTAATTTTACTAGCTGCAGATGAGCGAGGGGTAGAACATGTAGGAGTATCTCAGCAATTTATAGAACATCCTCACTGATTTCCTCAGTATTGATGAGAAGGTTGAGGAGAAGACTAGGGTATTGGTCTTGCTTTCATCGCTTCCCCTTTATTTATCTTTGGTGATTGCTCTTTTTGTAGGAAAGAGCACCATAAAGATGGATGAGATCACTTTTATACTTCTTCAAAATGAGGTTCTCAGATAGGACAATCGAGCTTCGAGTTTAGGTGACGACTCAACTTTGGCGGTGACTGGAGGTGGTAGTGGTAGAGGATGAAATGGCAGAGGATCACAAGGTAGGTGATCTAGATCTAAGTCGAAGGACTTCAGTAAGATCAGATGCTATCGATGTGATGAGTTGGGCATCGAGCTAGAGATTGTCCATAGCTCAGAGATTGGATGAAGGTTACTACAGCGGCATGTTCGCATGATGTTTATGATCTCAGATGAGACTGATGATGTGCATATGATCTCAGATGAGGTATGTGCTTCTTTCTCTCAGTGAATTTTAGATTCAGTATATTCGCATCATGTTTGTTGTAGATAGAAGCTATTTGACTTTCTAGAGAGCAGTGTGAGCACTGTTCATTTATCGGATGGATCGAGCTATGCGATCAAGGGCATTGGGACAGTTAGCTTACAGATATATGATGGAGCAGTGAGAAAGTTGGGTGAGGTTCGATACATATCCAGTTTCAGGAGTAATTTGATTCACTAAGTAGACTAGATTCAAGTAGCTATAGATGGAGACCTGATGATGGAATTTAAAGGTTGTGTGTGGCAGTAGGGTTGTTATGAAGGAGAAAAGTGTGGAGGACACTACCTCTTGGTAGGAAGCTTAGCATGAGATGGAGCTTCAGATGCCAGTGGGAGCTTAGCATGAGGTGGAGCTCCAGATACAGATGGTTTGGGCATGAGATGGAAGACTCGAAAGGATGACAGGCGATATCAAAGAGTGAAGTTTCTATTACCATTGGAGGCTATCCCGAGTAGGTCTTAGGTCAGGTAGGTCACAGCACATAATAGAGATGGAATCGAGTGGCCTAACTTGACTCTCATGTTTGTCCATCCATGAGCAGCCAGATATTTACCCCAGGGCTTGAGGTTAGATCATCCAGAAGCTTTCAAAGTTATATGGAGGTCGAATATCGAGTTGAGATGGAGATTGTTGGATTTTAACATCTTGAATTTGACCCACAGTAGTGAGGCCCAAGATAGAGAAGCCCACGGCATGCCGATCCATTGACGCAGTTATAGGCGCGGCCCACAGGCGCGCGGCCCAATCGGATGTGTGGTCCATCGTGCGGTCCATGCATGGCCCAGGACGTGCGACGCACGGTCCCGGCATGCAACTCACATAGTCCACCATATTTCACATGGACTACACAGTCTAGGAGGGAGAGATGTAGTCCACTGGGGCACTTCATGCGGTCTATGCATTGTCCATCATGCGGAACATGCGATCGAGTGGCTGTGGGAGTTTGCGAGCACGATTAGATGGTTCGGTTGAGTTTTGAAGTCCTAACAGAACTCTTTGTACACCTTGAATGTGATTTGGACTCTGATTTTGGGCTTTCAAAGGGATAGATTGCTGTGGAGTTTAGAGAGAGCAGCTGGTAGCATCCTGTAGCGGCAGAGAGTCTCCTTGGAGGTTATTTTGAGAGCTTTATGAAGGTTTTGTGCTTCTTGTTAGGAGAGAAAGATTGATGTATGGGAGTTGAGAGGGTGTGATCTCTTCTTGTATTATTTTTTTCTCATAGTGAAGCTTGCATACCCCATGGAGACAAGTCTTGAGCCAATCCACGTGATTTGATTGTGTCTTTTATGCATCTCTCTTTTTCTTTCTCTTATGGTATCTACATCATCACCAGCATTTGTGATCTTGGGCAGGGATCCATATTGCGCATTTGTGAGGGATCCTCCCAACACTAAGATCCAAACTGAGATGTTGGGAAAGACTCCTTTTTGAAGGGCTCAATGGCTCGGATGGGTCAGTGTCCACACCTGAGCCAGGATCTCCCTTGACTCTCGTTAAAGTGCTTATTTCAGTAATATAGGGTGGGCAAATTTTGAAAATCACAGACTTGCTCATGTACCGGGTGCTGGACGTTGACGGGCACCATACCACCTTCTATGAATCAAAAAAAGTGATCTACCTTATAGGTCACATGATGGAGAATCATACGATATGGAGGCTTGACGAGATGTGGTCTTTAACGCCAGCAGCATTTGATAAGGATGGTACATTAGGAAGGGCAATCGGAGCTCCTTTTTCTAAGAGTCATAGTCTTTGAGGCCTTTTGGGTGGTGACACTTATCATGCATGTTGGAAAATCGGTAGGGCTTCAAGCATGCAATTTTCAAAATTTATGCAGCAGAATAGATCAGATTAAACTATTTAATCTAATAAACATGCTTTTAGATCATATCTAAAATTCTATCCTAGGATCTACAATATGATATAATGCATGTGTATGATCTGAAAATATGATCTGCATGTATGATCGCATCATACACGCTGTAGATCTAATCTACAAATCTATCGAGTTCAGAACTCGATACCTGAGTACGGATAGCAGATCTTCATATTTGAGTCTCATGGATTTGAGGTCTCATTGGTTGCTCACAGCCGCACAGGATGTCCGCCTCTATGGTTGGTCCATTCGAAGCTCCATACTGATCGATCTTCTCAGAAGTGCTAGCTCGCACGAAGACTTTATTGATGGTAGATCTGCTCCTCTCTTTGGATCTCTCAGACTCTTTCAAAATTGAAGAAAGGACAAGGAGGATGATGTGGTGGAGGAAATAGGATGGAGAACTACTTTTCTTTGGTTTTTCCTCACCAAAATTTCTAGATCTGATCTAGGTTTCCACTCACCCAAGAGGAGGAAGAACTCCTCTAATCTCACACGCCAAATATGGCCGCCCACCCCAAGACCTCATGCCCCCTTTAAGAAACCCTTTCTCTCGGTGAATAACATCTAAATTTGCCACACAAAATTTTGCTTCTTTTATGGTTGGCATCAAAGGTCAGATAAGGATAGGATTTAGGTTAGTTTGATTCAAAATCAAGGACCATTCAAACTCAAATTCAAAATTCAAGTCGAATCCAAATCCAAACTCTATCCTATCTATTTTGGTGTTGAGATGGGGTGGCTAAGGACTTCTGAGCATGGAGTTTCAATGCACAAACTAGCTTTGTGTGATGAGAAGGATGGCGTCAACATGGGTGGTCGGCTAGGAAGAGTCTAATCTAGTTTGGACTCTAAGTCTTATCCATTTAGGTCTCAACCCTAATCAAATTAGGTTAGATCAAATTAGATAACTTGAATCCAGTCTAATTAGATTCCAAACCAACTAGATTAAATCCTAATCAAATCAGAATTTAATCAAGCCAAAGTTCTGATCAAATCAGAAACCGATCACCCTTAGCAATTAGGTCATCTTACAACCTAATCGGGTCAAACCAAATTGAATCCAATTCAATTAGACTTGCATCAAACCCCTTTGCTTAATTAAATTAAGCTAATCAACAATCCAATTACATATCAATCCTCCTATAATTCACTAACCATTAGCAAATTAATTTATTACAACTTTGCATCAGGTTAACCATCAATCATATTGACGATTACACCTTTAGATGATTCTCAATCGTAGATCAGCCACTTGATCAGATAGAAATTTTTTTTGAGTGTGACCCTATAGGTTCGAACCTAAGCCAGTAGTATAGAATAACTTTCTGTACTAATCGATATAACGATCTAGCAATGGGATCCGATGTCTGCATAGGTCGAATGATTGCAAAGCAATATTCAAGAATCTACTGACATATGGTTACCGTATAATTCATCTCTTTGACTCTAATGCTCAAGATGACTTAGGGTTTCACTATCAATCCTGGAATAGTGAACCACATTATATTTCAATCTTTCAAATTTGTTATATGAATTATCCGGATTCAGATTTTACTAAATTGAAACACAGTGATGCATTAACTCTTATAATCTGGAGGGTTATTCTCATTTTGACTCACACATCGATTACCACGAGTATTTGACTGTATCCAGAAACCTTCTGTCATTAAATTAAAATTTAAATAGTCTGACACCAAAGCACAATGAGTTGTTTACAAGTCATCATAGTGATCTCAGATTAGAGAGATACTTATATCCACATCCTTCGTGAGCTACTCTTGATAGTAGAGTGATCCGTAGTTGGTCATATTCAATGAGATGGACTCCTACAACTCACCTGCATGCCATACCAGTATCTCCACACTCCTTATTTAAGAGGACAACTAACCCATATGGCACATAACGATCTATACTTGATAATCGCTATCATCCTAGTAATAGTATTCCATTTGGTCACGAACTGATTTAAGGACTCAACGATAAATCTTCCTTTATCGATTTAAAATAGTCCTAAGGACTTCATCACAATATAGGAGTTCATATAGAAGATGTACACAACTTGTGATGAATAAGCTAAATAATTTTTATTATTAAATAATTATAGATAATTACAAAATGAGCACAATCGTCAATAGGATGACGATTGACT
Organism: Elaeis oleifera; assembly: GCA_000441515.1. Classification (NCBI taxonomy): domain Eukaryota; kingdom Viridiplantae; phylum Streptophyta; class Magnoliopsida; order Arecales; family Arecaceae; genus Elaeis; species Elaeis oleifera. The sequence continues at coordinate 435,214 of KE504692.1, read as the reverse complement.
TTGGAATATATTTTCAACGACTCCCACTTGGACTAAACTAATCAATATAGTATCGTATATCCATCTTCAATTTATGATTATCGAACTCTTTGATACTGAGGGCTTTAGTAAATAGATTGGCCAGATTCTTCTTTCCATCGATTTTCTGAAGCTTGACGTCACCTCGATCTATGATCTTTCAGATCAGGTGATAGTGGCGCAGTATGTACTTAGTGCACTGATGGGATTTTGGTTCCTTCACTTGAGCAATAGCGCTAGTACTGTCGCAGTACATCAGAATCAGACCATCGATGGAGGGTGCCACTCTGAGCTCATCGATGAACTTTCACAACCATATAGTTTTCTTCGCAGCATCCGATGCCACGATATACTCCACCTTGCAAATTGAATCGGCCATGGTATGCTGCTTGAAACTTTTTCAATAGATCGCTCCATCATTCAGGATAAATATAAATTTCAACACACTCTTGCTATCATCATAGTCTAACTAAAAGTTAGAGTCTGTAAATCCCATAAGTTTCATGTCAGATTCTCCATAAACGAGCCACTGATCTTTAGTATTTCTCAAATACTTAAGGATGGTTTTGACAACATTCTAGTGGTTCTCTCCCGGATCAGACTGATACCTGCTCACCACCTTAGTGAGTAGGCAATATCCGATTTTATATATGTCATGGCGTACATAATGGATCCTACTACTGAAGCATAAGGAATCCTACTCATATGCTCTCTTTTTTAGGGGTTGTTGGACAATCCCTCTTCGAAAAAAATTTCATGATCTATTGAAAGATAGCCTTTATTAAAATTCTCTATGTTGAACTGCTTCAGCACGGTATCGACGTACGTGGATTGAGATAATCTAAGCAATCTCTTTGATCTGTCTCTATAGATCTTCATCCCCAAGATGTAGGATGCTTTTCTCAAATTTTTCATGAAAAACTGAGATGACAGCTAAATTTTTATTTCTGTAATACAGAGATGTCATTTTCGATTAAGAGAATATCATCCATATGCAAAATAAGAAATACAACCATAGAATCATTAGTCCACTTATAAATATAGAATTCTTTTTCATTCCTAATGAAGCCATACGTTCTGATCATCTTATCAAAATGCATGTTCCAACTCCGTGATGCCTGCTTCAATTCATAAATGGATCTCTGAAGTTTGCACATCTTAAACTCATCTATGGATATGAACTCTTCAGGTTGTATCATATACACCTTTTCTTCCAATTTTTCATTTAGAAAAGCAGTTTTCACATCCATTTATCAGATTTTATAGTCCAGATGTACTGTTATCGCAAGCATAATTTGAATAGATTTGAATATTATCATAATAAAAAATATCTTGTTATAGTCAATATCATAACGTTGATGATATCTCTTAGCAACCAGATAGACTTTATAGGTCTCCACCTTTCCATCTGTGTCCCTTTTCCTCTTGAAGATCCACTTACACTCTTAGGATTTTATCCCTTCAGGTGGATCAACTAATGTCCATACATCATTGACCTTCATAGTCTTTATTTTGGACTTCATGGCTTTAAACCACTTATCAGAGTCAGATCTCTGCATTCATGTAAATGATCGGATCCTCATGTTCTCATCGAGTTCAATAGCATCGCCGTCCCAGATCAAGAAATTATAGTATCTGTCTGACTATTGCGGTACTCTATCAGATCTCCTTAATGGTGTGTTTACAATAATTTTCAGATTTGATCTAATTAAATCCGATTCTGTAGGTTTACTAGATTGTGTCGATTCTTCTATCTGTTGAACTTCATCAAGTTCAACCTTAGAGACATTAGTTCCTTCCCTAAGGAATTTTTTTTAAAAGATTGCCTTAAGGTTGATGAATATCTTTTGTTCATCAGTAAGGTAGAAATAATACTCCTTCATTTTCTTGGGATATCCTACAAAATAACACTTATCGGATCTAAGTTCAAGCTTGTCGGTCTGTAAACATTTGACATAAATCGGATATCCTCTGATCCTAAGGTGTGAGAATGTCGGCCTACGTCTTGACCATATCTCATATGGTGTTTTATCGATAGACTTGTTTGAAACATTATTGAGCACATAACAGGCTGTCTCAAGTGTATATCCTCAAAAGAAGATCGACAGACTCGAAAATTTCATCATGGATCGAACCATATTAATAGAGTTTATTTTTTTTTCGGATACACCATTATACTATGGTGTTTCCGAAGTGATCCATAATGAGAGAATCTCATTCTTTCCTAGATATGTCAGAAACTCACTAGAAAGATATTCACATCCTCGATCAGACCAAACAATTTTAATACTCTTCCTGGACGAAACTGTTTGAAAATGTAATAAAATAGTGATATCCATCTCTGGCACTAGTATTCATAGGTCCGCATATATCAGTATATATTAGACCTAGAATATCACTGGTTCGTTCATCTTTTTCAATAAAAGGTGATTTTGACATTTTTTCAAGAAGACAAGACTCACAGGTCGATAATGATTCATAATCATTAATGTTCAGAATATCCTCCTGAGCTAACTTTTTATCCTGTTCTTGTTAATGTGACTGAGCCTATAATACCAAAGGTAGGCATCCGTGATATTATCTTAGGATATTTGTTTGAAATGTATATTACACTAACAGGTTATGATAAAATATAAAGATTATTTTAATTATCCTCTTATTATTGTAATACTATTTATAATGATATTACAATAATTATTCTTTATTGAGAAATAATAACCATCTTTGGCCAAAAGATCAACGAAGATTACATTCATCAAGAAAGATAGATAATAGTGACAATCACTTAAAATGATATTATTGAAATTAAAAACAAGCTTGACAACTCCCAAAACTAGGATTGAAACTTGACTTCCATCTCCAACATTCAAGAATCTCTTGTCGTTCTCAAATTTTCTACTAATATAAAATTCTTGCAATGAATTACAAATATGAGTCAGACTTTCAGTATTTAATATCTAGTTAGTAGTATCACAAATAGAGAAATTACAAGATGTTATCATATAAGCATGTTGAGCAGTAAGTAATTACTTATTTCTCTTTAGCCTGTTTCGGTCAAGGAACTGAGGATAATTTCTCTTCCAATGACCAAGCTTCCTACAAAGAAACACTTTGCCTGACTCGGATCAGTCCTAGACTTATGCACCTTTTTCTTTCCTCTCTCAGGGGATCATGAACCTGCTAAAGTAAATTTCTTCAACATTTGAAGTATTTTCTGAGGTTGTGAATCTACAAATTTACTACTAAATTCGTTGCTCGTAGCCGGCCTCATTATTGACTGCACTGTGGTTCGATTATTGAGCCATTTCTGATAAGTGTCTTTGACCTCATCACATGCATCGGTCGTGGGTTCATCAGGTGCAGACTCCAAAAGGACATAGAGAATTTTTTCATGCTCAAAATAATTTTAACTTTCGATATCTGCTATCGAAGTTGGGTCTCATAAGCTTGTCATTGTCTAACAGTGATCGAAGCGATAAGGTGGTGGCCATAACTGCATAAAGAAAATCAGGACCTAATAAGTATATAAATTATTAAGCCTAAAGATGTGGACTTTAGTCTAAAAGTTTTCTACTATTTTTATATGAATTGATAGTCTCTATCTTCAATTCGAAAAATTATTTTAATTCTTTAGCGAGTACTAGAATCCTCATAGACTGCACACAAGCCCGACTATGACCCACCAACCCATGTGCATCTAGTGCTAGATTCTTTATCAATTATTTTTTTAAATAATTTTTAGTAATTAATTTCACTTCAGATTTAATTTCAATAGGTTAGGCCTCCACTGAAAGTCTTGGTTAGATCCAACCATTAACATGATCATGCTAAACCCATCTAACCAACAAATGATCAAGCTAGATTATGGTCGGCCAACCTGACTACCCATCAGAGAGACACAACTGAGCCATCATATTATGAATGATAATTTCAATAGTCGATAAGCACCAGGCCTATGGGCCTCCAATGATTATCAGACTAATGGATCCATTATCACCCAACTTAATGAAAGACTATGATCTAGTTATCTCCATAACTAGCTTATTTTATGGATCTAATAATTTAAAAAATTTAGTTAACATATTTTAAGAGAAGAGATTGATCAGCTAATCATAATCCTCCCACTGACTTCACTAAGTCAGATCAAAGAAGACTAAATGTAAGTCGGTTCGATCGATAAGTCGTAAATCTTTTCACTGACTTCACTAAGTCATGAAGAGAATTAAGACGAGTCATGCTAGGGGCATCTATATCAATCATACTGATTTTTATACAACATGGGTTAGCACGAATCAATGAGCAACCAAATCAAAAGCTAATTGACTAAGTGGGAGGGATATGTCATTAACTCGTTATAGACTAAATCTATGCGAGTAGCTCCTAATTAATGACCACCGATCAAGACTGTCAAACTTACCTTAGACACCAATTGATTCACCAATTTCAATTTGATTTGTCTAAGACTCGAGCTTGACCTCTGAGCCATGATCGAGATCCATCTTAATCTAATCAAAGACATGGAGTTTGACCAACTACAACTATTGTATTGGCTCTAGAGAAATTCTGATTTAATCTAATTCAATATTTGGTTAGATTTAGTCAATTCTTTATTTAGTCCATTAATTCTTTAATTCATAATTCTAAATCTAATTAGTTCAACTTAATTTTAATTAAATATATTATCAACATGGGTTTAGATTTAGGTTTTGAAATAATTTCAATTTTGTAAACATTTTATAACTGATTTATGCAAAAATATTTCAGTTCTGAAACTAGGTTGGCTCATCCCTGAAGTGGGTCGGCTCATCCCTGGAGTGGGCCAACTCACTTCAGTGGGTCGACTAAGTCTGATACTTGATTGACTAACTGTAAGTGAATAATAATTATTACTTTTCGGATTTGTGGCTATAGGATCAGCTTAGTCACAACTGAGTCAACTCAGTACAGTGGGTCGACTAAGTCTACCACTTGGTCGACTCACTATAAAAAACATTAACCTGATTTGGCCACCTATGGTAACTGGATCGGCTCTATTCATAACTGAGTCAGCTAAAGTAGGGAATTGGATCGATCCAGTTCAAAATTGGGTTTGCTCAGTGGATGTGCCAACAAATTTTTTAGAGTTTCAAACCTAAAAAATTATGCACAATTTGAAATAAAATAATCATAAACTAATTTTTAGATCATATCTAAATATTTTATGATTTTAAATTTATTTTTCATGATTAAAATACTTTGAATCACATAGATTAGATGTCTTACTTTTCATACAACTTTATGTTTTGCATCATATATAAAAATAAATCCTAGGATTTCAATTTTAAGATTTTGTAGAAAAGTAAATTTTTTCTTTCGTATTCTACTTCATGAGATATAACCACATAGCTCCCCAACACACCATAAGAGCACCCCATCGAATGGAAAGAGAGGATCTTTAAATCCTTCTTGCTCCTATGACTGGACGGCCTAGTGATCAACTCAATCATAGTACTAGCTACTAGGTTATCTAATCTAATCATATCATATATGAGTCAATTTAGATCAGAATCATATCAGATCTAATCAAAATCAGATCATAAACACAAAATTTATTTAGATCCAATCTAAATAACAGGAAATCAGATTTATACATGCATATATGTCTTGCCATATTGAACCTAAGCTCTGATACCACTATTGAAAAATTGAAAGAATTTCAAGCATGCAATTTCAAAAATTTATGCAGCAGAATAGATCAGATTAAACTATTTAATCTAATAAACATACTTCTAGATCATATCTAAAATCCTACACTAGGATCTACAATATGATATAATGCATGTATATGATCTGAAAGTATGATCTGCATGTATGATTGCATCACACACGCTATAGATCTAATCTACAAATCTATCGAGTTCAAAACTCGATACCTGAGCATGGGTAGTAGATCTTTACAATTGAGTTTCATGGATTTGAGGTCTCGTTGGTTGCTCCCAGCCGCATAGGGTGTTCGGCCTCTACACTTGGTCCACTCAAAGCTCCATGCTGATCGATCTTCTCGAGAGTGCTAGCTCGTATGAAGATTTTGTTGATAGCAGATCTGCTCCTCTTTTCAAATTTCTCAAACTCTTCCGACACCGAAGGAAGGACAAGGAGGATGATGTGGTGGAGAAAAATAGGATGGAGAACTACTTTCTCTCTTTATTTTTTCCTCACCAAAAACCCCTAGATCTGATCTAGGTTTCCACTCACCCAAAAGGAGGAAGAACTCCTCTAATCTCATACGCCAAAGATGGCTGCCCACCCTAAGACCTCACACCCCCTTTGAGAAACCCTTTCTCTCGATGAATAACATCTAAATTTTGTCACACAAAATTCTGGTTCTTTTATGGTTGGTGTCAAGGATCAGATAAGGATTGGATTTAGGTTAGTTTGATTCAAAATCAAATACCTTTCAAACTCAAATTCAAAATTCAGGTCGAATCCAAATCCAAACTCTATCCTATCTATTTAGTCATTGAGATGGGGTGACTAAGGACTTTTGGGCATGGAGTTTCAATGCACAAACCAGATTTATACGATGAGAAGAATGGCGTGAACATGGGTGGTCGGCTAGGAAGAGTCCAATCTAGTTTGGACTCTAAGTCTTGTCCATTTAGGTCTCCACCCTAATCAAATTAGGTTAGATCGAATTAGATAACTTGAACTCAATCTAATTAGATTTTAAATCAACTAGATTAAATCTTAATTAAATCAAAATTTAATCAAGCTCAAGTCTTGATCAAATCAGAAACCAATCATCCTTAGCGATTAGATCATCTCATAACCTAATCGGATCACACCAAATTAAATTCAATTCAATTAGACTTGAACCAAAGCTCTTTACTCAATCAAATTGAGCTAATCAGTAATCTAATTGTATATGAATCCTTCTATAATTTACTAATCTTTAAAAAATTAATTTATTATAATTTTGTATCAGATTAACCATCAATCATATTGACGATTACACCCTTAGATGATTCTCAATCATCAATCAGCCACTTAATCAGATAAAAATTTTTTTTGAGTATGATCACATAGATTCAAACTTAAGTTGATAGCATAGAAATAACTTACTTTACTAATCAATGTAACCATCTAGCAATGGGATCCGACGTTTGGATAGGTCGAATGAATGTAAAGCAATATTCAAGAACCTACCGATATATCGTTACTGTATAATTCATCTCTTTGACCTTAATGCTCATGGTGACTTAGGATTTAACTATCAATCTTGAAATAGTCAACTATATTGTATTTCAATCTTTCAAATCCATCACATGAATTATCAGGATCTAGGTTTTATTAAATTGAAACACAATGATGCATTAACTCCTATAATTCGGAGGGGTTAATCCCATTTTGACTCACACATCGACTACCACAAGTACTTAACTGTGTCTAAAAATCTTTCATTACTGAATTAAAAATTCAGATAGTCCAGCACTAAAATCTAGTGAGTTGCTTGCAAAGTCATCGTGGTGATCTCTGATCGGAGGGACACTTATACCCATACCCTTCGTGTGCTACTCTTGACAGTAAAGTACTCCGCAGTTAGTCACGTTCAATAAAATATACTCCTATAACTCATTTGCATGCTATATCAGTGTCTCCACACTTCTTGATTAAGAGGATAACCAACTCATATGGCACACAACGATTTATACTTGATAATCGTTATCATCCTAATAATAGCATATCAGTTGGTCGCAAACTGATTTAAGAACTAAATGATAAATCTTTTTTATCGATTGAAAATAGTCCTAAGGACTTCATCATAATATAGAAGTTCATATAGAAGATGTACACAACTTGTGATGAATAAATCAAATAACTTTTATTATTAAATAATTCATATATAATTACAAAATGAGTATAACTGTCAACAGGTTAATGATTGATTTTAAGATATATTTTCTAATAGTACGGTCGGTGTGGCATTTGAATGCACTCGGGCATAGCCCCCATATCAATTGGGGTCCTATTGATAGAGACTGGTCCTACCTTGGTTATCCTTTGCAATATTATAGTGGCGCCACCTCGTTTGATGTCAAGAGATCATCAGTGCCTTTCTCTTGTCTGGGGGAGTCTTTTGCTTTCTCCAATTAGTCGCAGAGTTCTTCGAGGGAATGCCCCAATGAGCATTCCACTTTGGCATGGGAGGTGTTAAAAATTTCATCATTCCAACCATGGAGCTATAATAGTAGTTTCTTAGGGGGGTTCTAATGCTTTATCCTTTATGGAGAGTCTTGGACCTTTCTAGAGAGCTGTCTTTTGCCTCCCCTAATGTAGCATTCTGACCCTTCTTGAAGGAATATCTTGGAGGTGGATGGATCTTCAAAAAAATTGATCATGCCATCTCCAATATCCTTTAGCGAGGGTTGGTGATCATCGAAAGAGGGCTTCTCCTTGGGTGCATCGTTGAGTGTTGTTCGGTTGTTCGTTCGAGGATGTCGGTTGAGGCCGTGGAAGCTGATCGAGCCCAAATCTTGTATTGTTTTTTCTTTGTTGCAGTGAGTCTCGCTCGAAGATTGATTTGTAATAAACTTTCTTCAGATTGTGTATGAACCTCTTGAGTGAAGTATTCTTTTGTTGAAATTTTCTTCATATGTCTTCTAAGGTTCCTTCTTCTTCGAGGTGGGGTTTTAGGAGGGTTAGCCTCTTTATTCTCATCATTATTAGGTTCTGCTAGTAGTGCGGGGTCCTTAGAGGGTTAATCCCTATCGGCCTCAGTCGGTCGTATGGGATCTCCTGAGGGTTAGCCTCTGTCGGCCTTAGTCAGTCGTATGGGGTCTCCAAAGGATTAGCCTTTTTGTCTTCATCATCGTGCCTCTGTTCTGATCCACCCATAGGCAGGGAGTGCCAACTGGTCTAGTGGGTCTTCGAAGGTTAGCCCCTTTATCTCCATCATTATGGCATCTTCTCTGACCCACACATGGGTGGAGAGTGCCAAGTATCCTAGTGGGGTCTTCAGAAGGTTAGTCTCTTCATCTTCATCATCGTGGCCTACGCTCCAACTTGCCCATAGGCAGAGAGCGCCAAATGGCCTGGCGACAGCTCCCCAAAGGGTTAGTTTCTTCATCTTCATCCTCATAGCCTCTGCTTCGACCCATCCGTGGATGGGGAGCGCCAAATGGCCTGGCAAGGCCAGGCATCGGCTCGGATGTTCTCAGATGTTTGCATCTGTGGGATCCCCAAATTTTAGGAAGCCTCGAAGAATCTCTTCGTGCTTCTTTGGACATTGAGCTACCTTCAATCCCCGAGCCTCTGGAGATTCGAGGCTTCATCCACACATGGGGTCCAGTAAGAGGATCCGATTTCCTTGGCTTGCTTTGAGTCTAGTTCTTTATTGGGTCATCATGAGGTCGAGCAGTTTTCAAGGTTGCATTGGAGGCATCATCATTGGGACCGAACCTCATTCAACCTTGCCTTGGCTTTGCCCATGTTCCCTTGGGTCGATGGGCTATTTTCCCTTCACAGAATATCATAAAGCAAGATATCAGCTAGACTTTCATTATGAACTAAATTCTATTTACAGTGCAGCTTGCTATTGTTAGTAGTATGATGATAGCATAATAGCGAGTGTATTCCCTTCAAAAATCATTATCAGAAAAGAAATAATGCCCCATGAACATTATTTTTTTTCTTCCTTAGTTTGGTCTTCTGCCCCATATGCCACTGACGAAGTTGGAGATGGCATTGTTGACACCAACGGTCAGCGAGTTGCCATTGTTTCCTCATCGGGCCCTCGATTCTATTGCTCTCGAATGTACTTGCTAAGGTAAGCTCTTTGAATCAGGGCCTCGATCTCATCCTTCAGCTAGTGGCATTCTTCAATGTCATGATCATGATCATGATGAAAATGACAGTACTTCCTCTTGCTCCTCTTGTCTGAAGGGACCTTCATTAGCTCAGATTATCGTAGATACCTTTGGCCCTCGATCTCCATCAAAATCTCAGATCGAGAGGCAGATAGAGGTGTGTGGCTGATGAATTGCTTGGGCTGGCTTCCTGATCTGTAGCTCTTTAGTGGTTAGGAGGATTCTCTTTCGACTCAGGCCATCCAAAGGTCTTTCCATCTGCTTGTGCATCGCTCGGGCTTTCTCCACCTGAGCATACTTTTAGGCTCGAGTGAGTAGGTTAGTATAATCTTTCAAGAAAGTCTTATTGAGAGAGAAGATAAGACACTCATTTCATAGCCATCGTTTAAGCACCAACATTACCACTAACTCAATGAGATTGTGTGCCTCGAGTGTGGTGGCATTGAAGCACGTGATATAGTCATGCAGTGACTCATCCTACTCTTACTGGAGAGAAAAGAGGCTATCGAAATTTCTTGGTGGAGCTCGATTGCTGCTAAAGTGGATAACAAATAACCTACTGAGCTGCTCGAATGAATGGACAAACCCGGGTTGGAGTCCTGCATACCACATCCATGCTGCGTTTCTAAGGATGGTAGGAAAAGTGAGGCAAAAGAGGACATCAGAGGTGCCCTGTAGCATCATGAGGGTTCTACAACGTTGGAGGTGATTGAGGGGATCCATGGAGCCATCATACTGCTCCAGCTGAGATATCTTGAATCGATTCGAAACTGGTTCACTTAGAATGGTCTAGGAGAATAGAGATCGAGAATTAAAGTTGAGGTAATCATTAATTCGATGAGGCCTGCTTTGGACTTTACTAAGGTGACGCTCGATATCTTGGATTTCTTCTCGAGCTCATCCTCCTGTCGTAATCTTTCAAGCCTAAGGAAGCAGGTCGGGTCGAATCTTTGATAGAGAAAGAGCTTCTTGACCGTGCCTCCACCCTTGAGCTTTGACAAGAGGAGGATCAGGCCACAAAAGCAGGGGAATGATGGGAGTGTCATTGGAGGGCAGATCTCAAGCTCTGAGAGCGAGATTGCCGACTGCGATGGAAGCAAACTATTTGAGGATTCAGCTCCATGTATAGTTGTTGCTCCATCATTTATTGGAGTTGCTGCACAGCAACGGTCAGCACTTGAATTTGATGAGTCAGGGCATCGAGCGGTGGCATGTCTATCGTGGCCAGGGGTTGCATTGCAATGGAATGGGTTGTTGGTTTTGGCACATCGAAATTCGACCACAATAGAGAAGCTCAAGATGGAGACGCCTAGCGGACCAGGCCTGGAGACACAAGCATGCAGGCCTATAGGCATGGCTTGCAGCACATGGCCCAATGTGCATGGCTTGCAGCATATTGCCCATAGCACGTGCGACCCAACATGCATGGCCCTAGCATGCATGGCCCAGGTGCGAGGCGCACGGTGCACGCACAGTCCACCATGCACCCATGGGCAAAATCTCATGCGTGGACTACTATGGTCCAAAGGAGTTCTCACACGGCTCACGCATGCACAGACGAGAGCATGACATGCGACGTGCGTGGAGAGGTTCCGATCCACAGCTTGGGCGGTCTGCGATTCGATGGTGGGTTTGCATGATGAATAGTTCTGGGTGTTGAGGACACGATTGGATGGCCACGAAAGCTTGTAGGGATTCCTTGAGTCCTATTAAGACTTTGATTTTGATCTGGACTAGTTTTGAGCCCTATGAAATAGGCCTGATGGCCTGTGGGCAGTAGTAGAAGCGGCTTGGCATGAGCAGAGAGCTAGCAGAGACAGAGATGATCTTTCTTGGGATTGTTTGAGAGCTTTATAAAGGGATTTTTTATATTTTTGTTAGGAGAGAGATTGCTGTATGAGAGTTGAGAGGGTGTGATCTTCTCTTGTATTTATTTTTCTTTCATAGTAAAGCTTGCATATCCCGTGGAGATAAGCTTTGGACTAATCCACGTATTTAATTGTATCTTTTTTATATCTCTTCTTCCTTCCTGTTGCAGTATCGACATTGTCACCTGAGTTAGCGATCTTGGGTGGGGGATCTGTATTTCGTAGTTATGAGGAATCTTTTCCAACAAGTGATATCAGAGCATGTGGTTGTCTAGATTGTGGCGGTGTTGATCGAGATTGAAGAAGATGAAAAAGATAGACTCAATCAAGATGGAGATCAACCAGTATGATAGGAAGAGTAATTTCTACCTATGGCAAGTGAGATGAAGGATGTACTCATCTAACAAGGGTTGATTGATGCTCTCATATGTGAGAAAATGCTGACTACTATAGAGGAGAAGGATTGGAGGTAGCTCCAGATACAGGTGGTGAGTGCGATCCGCTTGTACTTGACGGATGATGTAGTGATACATGTGCTTAGCAAAATTTTTCGATAATGATGTGGACGAAGCATGAGAAGATGTACATGATAAAGTTACTCACTAACGTGCTCTTCCTTTAGAAATAGTTCTACTAGCTACGAATGAGCGAGGGATAGAGCGAGTAGGAACATCTCAGTAACTTTCAAAAGGTCCACATTGATCTCCTCAGTATTGGCAAGAAGGTTGAGGAGAAAATTAGGGCATTGGTCTTGCTTTTGTCGCTTCATCCTTCTTTTGAGTCTTTGGTGACTGCTCTTCTTGTGGAGAAGAGCACCATTAAGATGGATGAGGTCACTTCTGTACTTTTTAAAATGAGATTCTCAGATGGAAGATCCGAGCTTTGAGTTCAGGTGGCGACTCAGCTATGGTGGTGACTGAAGATGATGGTGGTAGATAATGAATGGGCAGAGGATCACATGATAGGTAGTCCAGGTTCAAGTTGAGGGACTACAGCAAGATTAGGTGTTACAGCTGTGATGAGTTGAGGCATCGAGTCAGAAATTGCCCACAGCTCAAGGATTGGATGAAGTCTACTGTGGTGGCGGTCTAAGATAGCGATATAGAAGAAAGTGATGATGTTCTTTTGATGACTGATGAGATATCTACCTATTTTTTATAGTAGATTTTAGATTTTGCATATTCACATTATGTTTGTTGTAGAAAGAAGCTGTTTGACTTTCTAGAGAGCAGTGAGGGTACTATTTATTTATCAGATAGATCGAGCTATGTGATCAGGAGTATTAGGACAGTCAGTTTATGGACTCATGATGGAGCGGTGAAAAAATTGGGCAAAATTTGATACATACCCAATTTCAGGAATAATCTAATTTCACAGAGCAGATTGGATTCAAGCAGCTACAGATGGAGAGCTAATGATAGAATCTAAAAATTTTGAGTGGCAGTACAGTTGTGATGAAGGAGAAGAGATATGGAGGACATTACCTCTTGGTAGAGAGCTCAGCGCGAGATGGAGCTTCAAGAGCTAGTGGGAGCTCAGAGCGAGGTTGAGCTCTAGTATAGATGGATTGGGTATAAGATGGGAGACTCAGGAGGATGACAGATGATATCGCAGGATGAAGTTTCTATTACCGTAGGAGGCTATCCCGAGTAGATCTTTGGTCAAACAGATCACAGTATATGATGGAGCTTGGATTGAGCGACCTGGTTTGACTCTCATATTTGTCCATTTATGAGTAGTTAGGCATATCCCTCAAGGCATGAGGGCGAGATTATCCAGAAGCTCTTAAAGTTATGCAGAGGCCGAATGTTGAGTCAAGATGAAGATTGTTGGATTTTGGTACCTCAAAATTTGATCCACAGTAGGAAAGCTCATAGCAGAGAAGCTCAAGATGGAGAAGCCCAGCAAACTAGGCCCAGAGACATAGGGGCATAGGTCTGCAGGCTTGGCTTGCAGCCCGCATAGCCTAACGTGCGCAGCCTAGGTGCGAGGTCCGCGGTGCACGTGCAGTTCACCATGCACTTGTGGGAAAAATTATGGTCCACATGTGAGGCATGGACCACCGCAGTCCAGAGGAGTTTTCATGTGGCTCATGTGTGCATAGATAAGCACGCGACACGTGGCGTGCATAAAGACATTCCGATCCACAGCTTGGGCGGTCTATGCATGATCCGATGATGGGTTTTGCATGATCGAATGGTTCTGGATGTCTGAGGGTGCGATCGGATGGCCACAGGAGTTTATAGGGGTTTCTTGATTCCTGTTAAAACTCTGATTTCAATCTAGACTAGTTTTGGGCCCTATAAAGAGGCCTGATGGCTTGTGAGCAGCAGTAGGAGTGGCTTGGTGTGAGCATAGAGCTAGCAGCAGCAGAGAAGGTCTTCCTTAGGGTTTTTGAGAGCTTTGTAAGGGATTTTTTTATATGCTTCTTGTTAAGAGAGAGAAGTTGATGTATGAGAGTTAAGAAGATGTGATCTCCTTTTGTATTTATTCTTTCTTTTATAGTGAAGCTTGTATGCCCCGTGGAGGTAAGTCTGGGACTAATCTACATGTTTGATTATGTCCTTTTTATATCTCTTTTTTCTTCTTATTGTGGTATTGACATTGTCACCTGGGTTAGCAATCTTGGATGGAGAATCCGTATTCCGTACTCGTGAGGGATCCTTTTCAATATGGGTAGCACTACTCTGGCTATGATAGATAGATTATCGGTAGGAGACAATGGAGTTCTACGCTTTCATCCACACCATGCTCTCTTTCCTCTCCAAATAGGCTAATGCCCTCCTTCTAGCGTCAATTTACTACCGCAAAGCTCCGGAAGGGTGCTGATTTGGCTAGAACTAGACATCATTTAGGATCTGAGACGCCGAAGGGAACCTGCAAAAGAAGTCTACACTCGCAGGGGGTTATTTCGGTGGGGGACCCTTGGTGCCTAAATTAGTCGGAGCTTTGGGGTGTGGGAGAGCAAAGAGCTCTTCTCCTGATCGTCCTAGCTTGCGTACCTTAAGATCCCCTTCATACCTTTTTTATATAGATATTGAGCCCATAGGCCGTTAGCTGGAATCTGTAGATTTGTTAGATTTGATTCTGTATGCCGTTGGGCCATGTTCTTCTGACTATTTAATGGGGGAGAAACTCTACTAGCCGACCTTCAGATCAAGGTTATTATCGTGGATGTCCATTGCTAGCTTCACCTAAGTGAGTAGTCGAGTCAGTGGGCCTAAGTCTACATTTGGTGCGATTTCACCAAGTTGTCTTGGGCACACCCCAAGAAATGGGGGCCATCCGATCTACGGATCATCTCCATAACAGGTTGAGTTATATTCTTAATAAGTCTAAAATAGAAAACCTATAGAGAATTAGGTAACAAATATCGTTGGACTTATCTATATAAGAATTATCATATGGATCGTGACTAAGGATTTGGACTGACTCTAACAAAATTCTCATAAAAAATTAAAGTACTAAGCACATGACCTTTAAATTTAGTTATTTAAAAGTTTTAAAATTTGTTTTAAATTAATACCACTTTTTAAAGAAATATGACTCTTGAGAAGAAAATATTAATTTTTGAAGATACGATATTTTTGAAATATCGTATCTCTGTCTTTGAGAAATTTTGATATATTCCTATTATCCATTTTAATCTTTATATATACATTATTTATCTATTTTTCTATTTCTAAATTTCAATAATTTTCCGAATTAATAAGGATGGTGCACAGTCCTCGTACCCAGGATGGACGGCCTGCACCACACCCTGCGGTGCAACGCAGAGGATCCGCCAGTTTACAGCTTGCTTGGAGTCACTTGCCTCAAAAGCGGGAGAAGAGCCAGACAGCATCGCCTCAAAGGATTCCTCCTTTCTTTCGTGCTTCTCCTTTCGCTTCCTTCCCTTTTGCAACGCCAGGATGGAGCGCGATCTCCTCCAATACGCGTTGCTCATCTTGGTTCTCGCGCCCCACGTAGCTAGTGATGTTGTGCTCGGCCGGAAGGCCTTCGCTGGTGGTGGCGTCCGTGGAGAAACGGAGAGCTACGCCGTCATCTTTGACGCCGGGAGCACCGGGAGCCGGGTCCACGTCTTCCGGTCCGACGAGAACATGGACCTGGTCAACATCGGCGACGAAATTGAGCTCTTCGTTGAGGTATTGACCGAGATTTATTTGTTTATATGCACAATTCCAATGGAGCTTTCCTGTGTACAGAAGCAGGTGGAGGGAATACAATAATCAGTCTAAGCTGCATGCAAAAATTTGGAAATGCCGTTTTCCCGTTAGTGAAATTGGCCCAGAGCCCCAGCCAAACTGGCTTTCATTTTGGAATTTGTCCGAATATGTTATAAACCACAATCCAACTTCGGTTTCGATGGTATTACCCCTTGCCTCTGGGGTGGGAGGTGGCGTTTTGATTCTGCACAACATTGTTTACTTATTGGACAAGTAGGTGGAAAGGAGCAGACTATGAATCCACTGATGGGATATAATGAGTGATTTTAGAGAAAGGACAAGTCAAAAACTATTGATAGGAGAGTATGTGATCCATACATGATATAATCTACCGGGTTCTTTTATTGTTAAAAAGTTTTAGACACTGTTCATGCATTTTGGTTGAGCATTTTTATTTATTTACAAAAATATTATATTTCTTGTTATAAACAATTAAAATATTAAATGATATCCTTCACAATCCATTTATTTTTTCACCTTTGGCTATTGGTATTTTATATTATTTTTAGAAAATCATCTAGTATTTGGCTATTACTTATATATTATTTTGCCATTTCTATTTCTCTGCAAACGTATTATATATCTTGCTACAAACAACAGAAATATTAAATGACAACCTTGATGATCCATATATTTCACCTGTAGCTGTTGGTCTTTATATTACTTTGAAATAATCATGTAGCATTTAGCTACCATTTTATCTTGTTGAAAATAATTAATGAAGGTATCTAGAAACTGCTTCCATGGTCATTATGACGTTAAAAGTCATTACTTAAGTTTGCGGTGATTGGGACCAGGAGGGATTAGTTCCAAATTAAGATAGGATAGTCATGAGAGTCCTAGATAGTGATAATAAGGAAGGAGGGCACCATCAGTACTATATTGGTTGTGAGTCGAAAGAGACACTGGCTTATATGAGAAGGAATCATCCTTCCTCACGTAAAGCATCATTTGGATTAGAATCTAGAGAAGTAAAACCATGAGGACCATGGGATAGAGCAAACAATATGTCACGTATCTGGACCATGAGCCTTTGGCCGCAATATTAGGATATTGGTGGCATAATTCTCCTGTTAAAACTAGTGCAAATAGCCATATAAAAGTCACTAGTTTCTCTTATTCCAAGCATGACGTACTCAGCATTATTTTGTTCCTTATATGCAGGTAAAACCGGGTTTGAGCTCATATGCTGATGATCCCCAAAAGGCAGCCAATTCACTTATTCCACTTCTGGAGGAAGCTGAAGGTGTGGTTCCTGAGGAATTGCAACCAACAACACCTATGAGATTGGGGGTACAGTTCTTCTTTACTCACACTCCAGTTAACTGAGCTTTGGTAACGTTTGTAGCACTAAATTGCTGTTGACATGTGGTTTAATGCTGTTTCCAAGTATTCTTCACATTTTGATGCATCTGCAGGCAACAGCTGGTCTAAGGAACCTAGGAGAAGAAAAGTCTGAAGAAATTTTGCAAGCGGTGAACTTCTTAGAATAACTTTAATGTGAATTTCAGCGGAAATAATAGAACAAGCTATTACGGTTCGATATACGACAATTTACTTGATTAAATGAATTCTAAAACTTTGGCATTAAAAAATGTTCTGGAGCTGATTCATCGAACTAAGTCACAATATGGCGTTTAATTGAGAGGTTTAGTAGCCTGATTTAGTGTTATTTACACTCTTCAGGTCAGGGATCTTTTTGAAAACAACAGCTTATTTGAGTACAAGTCAGAGTGGATCACTGTTCTTGAAGGATATCAAGAAGGTTCTTGTTTATGGGTATAGAATGAAAACTTCATATACATGCAAAATTTTGGTTGTACATTGACATTTACAGAA
>KE504692.1:391877-408871 GCA_000441515.1 Elaeis oleifera | reverse complement strand
AAGCTCTTTTACCTTCCTTGTTATTCATTTTCTAATCTTATATATATATATGCACACACGTCTACCTTTTTTTTTTTCCATTTCTACCATCATACAATTTTCAATAATGTTTTGGATAGCATTAAAGATAAGGATGCTGCATGGTCCACACTAAAATTTCGCAGCTAGTGTCATGGCCTAGGATCTCATCTAGAAGGTTAGTCAAAAATTATTAATTAATTTTTAATTTTATATAAGTATCCAAGATCTATCTAGTATCCAGTGCATCGCTGATATGAGACTAAATATAGACCCACATAGCCGATAATGGGATGTGACATGTCCATATGTGTCCTTACATATTATCCTTGTTTAAGTCTTGATGTCCTTATTAGGCTAAAGGTTCAGGTCCATTCAAATCTATTCACAAGCACTATAATTGGCCCATGGTCTATCCCAATGGGTCTATGTTATAGTATTTCTCATCCATATAGACTAGAAACTGAATCTGCTCTGATACTATTCATCACAACTTAAGATCTCATCCAAAAAAAATGATCTGGATAGTATTATTTGGTTATCTTGATCCTATATAAATATCTAAAATCTATTCAATGTGTAGCTAATATGGAACTAAATGCATACCTTATGCAAGATCATGTGGGCATGTGTTTGTTTGTATATTTCATCTATAGCTATTGGCTTTTATATTGCTATGAGAAATCATCTAGCATTTAACTACAATTTTGTATTGTTGAAATAATTAATGAATGTATCCAGAAACTGCTTCAATAGTCATTATGATGTTACTATACTTGATCTTAGCTAAAAGGCCGAGAAAGGTATAATAGTCATTATGATGTTATAAGCCATTACTAAAGTCTTTGGTGATAGGTACCAAGAGGGATTAGTTTCAAAGATGGGATAGTTGTGAGAGACGTAGGATTTTAATTCATGTCTTTATTCACTGTTTGCCATATATTGCTATTGCAATATATTGTGACCTAAATCATTTCGATTTTGATATTGGTGGCATAATTCTTCTGTTAAACTAGTGCAATGGCTCCAACCCATGGTCTGCCCCAATGGGTCCATGTTATAGTGCTCCTCGTCTGTATGGACTAGAGGCCAAATCTGCTCTGATACCATTCGTCACAGCTTATGACCTCATCCAAAAAAAAGAGCTGGATAGTATTATTTGGATTTCTTGATCCTATATAAATATCCAAAATCTATTTAGTGTATAGTTGATATGGAACTAAATACATACCTTATGCAAGATCATGTGGGCATGTGTTTTGTTTGTATATTTCATCTATAGCTATTCATTTTTATATTGCTATGAGAAAATCATCTAGGATTTAACTACAATTTTATATTGTTGAAAATAATTAATGAACGTATCCAGAAACTGCTTCAATAGTCATTATGATGTTACTACACTTGATCTTAGCCAAAAGGCCGAGAAAGGTATAATAGTCATTGTGATGTTATAAGCCATTACTAAAGTCTTTGGTGATAGGTACCAAGAGGGATTAGTTTCAAAGATGGCATAGTTGTGAGAGTCGTGGGATTGTAATTCATGTCTTTATTTCACTGTCTGCTATATATTGCAATTGCAATATGTTGTGAACTAAATCATTTAAATTTTGATATTGATGGCGTAATTCTCCTGTTAAAACTAGTGCAAATGGCCATATAGAGGTCACTAGTTTCTCTTATTCCAAGCATGATGTTCTCACCATTATTTTGTTCCTTATATGCAGGTAAAACCAGGTTTGAGCTCATTTGCTGATGATCCCCAAAGGCAGCCAATTCACTCATTTTCTTCTGGAGAAAGCTGAAGGTGTGGTTCCTGAGGAATTGCAACCAACAACACCTGTTAGATTGGGGGTACAATTCATCTTTACTCACACTCTAGTTAACTGAGCTTTGGTAACGTTTGTAGCACTAAATTTCTGTTGACATGTGGTTTAATGCTGTTTCCAATTATTCTTCACACTTCGGTACATCTGCAGGCGACTGCTGGTCTAAGGAACTTGGGAGAAGAAAAGTCTGAAGAAATTTTGCAAGCGGTGAACTTCTTGGCATTACTTTAATGTGAATTTCAGCTGAAATAATAGAACAAGCTATTACGGTTCAATATACGACAATTTACTTGATTAAACGAATTCTAAAATTTTGGCATTAAAAATTGTTCTGGAGCTAATTTATCAAGCTAAGTCAGAATAAGGCTTTTAATTGAGCGGTTTAATAGCCCGATTAAGTGTCATTTACACTCTTCAGGTCAGGGATCTTTTTCAAACCAAGAGCTCATTAGAGTACAGTTCACAGTGGATCACTGTTCTTGAAGGATATAAAGAAGGTTCTTATTTATGGGTATGGAATGAAAACTTCACATACATACAAATTTTGGTTGTACATCTAATTGAGGTTTTTTTGATTACTTTTCAGAACATTATTTCTTCTCGTGTAAGAACTGATAAGATGAAAAAGTCCTTTGTTATGTGCAGGTTGCTATGAATTATTTGTTAGGAAATTTGGGAAATAAATACTCAAAAACTGTTGGAGTGGTTGATTTAGGAGGTGGCTCTGTCCAGATGGCTTATGCTCTCTCCGAACAGGCTGCTGCAAATGCTCCAAATATCTCAATTGGAGACTATCCATATGTGACCAAACAACTTCTTTATGAAACTAATTACTACCTTTATGCTTACAGGTTTTACATCTTCTAACCCGAACTATTACTGCTCTTCTTTTACTTCTTACCCGATGTCTATTATGTGTATAATATGACTTCGTAGTCAAGTGGCCTCCATATTCTTGAAATTATTCTTAAGGTTCGAAACGTCAAAACCAGTCTAACAAGATTATGAAATTGGTGTTGCAGTTACTTGAATTATGGCTTATTGGCTGCTCGAGCAGGGATTCTGGAGGCTGTGGATGAACCTTACAGCAATTGCATGTTGGGTGGCTATACTGGTATATTTTTACCTCGATTAATCATACAATACTTGCCAGCCAAGTGTACTGATGAATACCATTTTCATTTATCATATGTATATGTTACATAGGATTCTTCCTCAAAAATCAACACATCATGTGCGAGATTCTTAAAACATTTAATTTGCATTTTGATCCTATCCTCTTGATTTTTTGAAACATAATGGGGTTAGTGAGCCACTTTCCCCCTGTTTGTATTATATTATTTATAGTATGAGTTCAGATTTACAGTGGTAAACATAATGAGTATAGAGTCTTCTAAGTTTGCAGGAACAGGAGAATTAGAGGGAGAGTGCAGGTTGACGGGACCTATGAGTTTGCTTTAAAAAAATACGGAGTTAGGAATTCCATGCAGCCATCATGTCTGATACCTGTAGCTTTAAAATGTGCACTTTAAATTCCTAGTAAATAAGATAAGTTGTAGGAGTTCCCTACATTATGCACTCGCTGGAGAGAAGCTGTCAGAGGAAGACATTAAGATCTTCTCCTTTACGTTTTCCAATCCCGCATCAGGTAAACCATCGACTGAGCAGTCTCAAAATGGGTTCTTTCCTCGGAATGAGATAGCCTATTGTTTCTCTCTTTCCACAAGGACCATGGTGTCACCGAAATAAGAACATTCAAGGCTCTCGATTTTGTGGTATTCCTATGCTTATGTCGTCACCAGTGCCATAGATCTTCTATATCTTGTGCAAGGTCAAAAATTTGATACTTATGTAGCAGTCTTTTCTTTATTTCTATAAAGTAGTTGCAACGAAGCATAATATGACCGATTGATCCATTGTTGTTGTAACATAAGGAGCATCCACTAGGTCCATTGAATCCTTTCTTTCTAGTATTTCAGCCGTGAGGATTTTTGGTTGTAGCATAGTCAGTTGAATAGTTTGCATTTTTTCGGGATTAGAAGTTTCCATATGATTTTTCTGAAGTGAGATACCATGCCGCCATGAATCAAGAATTTATAATAGGCTGAGACCGAGAAGCATTGTTTTGAAAATCATTTCCAAAGCCTTTTATCCTCTTGGTTCGATAATCCGACATTTCTAAGAATTTCTATCAACAGTTGAAGTTCTGAATGAGCTGTTTCAAAATCCGATAACTTGCATGTTTTCAAAATCTGCAAGTTTTTCTGATAAAAATGTACAGATTGATAGATCAATTGGTAATGCATAAGGGAAGAAAATTTCACAGAGATTTTATGATAGGTGATAAGGCTATTATCAGTCCATCTTTTGCAAGTGTCATAAAAGGATCTTATAGCCTCAAGGTAAATACTTGACGGCTGATTTTGAGTTTTGCCGACAAATATGCTTGACTTCTTTCTTCTTTGATGGGAATAGGACGTAACATGTTGTTACCTCCTGATTATGATGGAGAACTCCCTTCTGAAGTTCAAAAGAAGCTATATTTTCAAGTTCCAAAAAAAATGTTATATACATTTACAATTGGCTCGAACAATTAATTAAATTCCATTATGCCTTCTAATATGGTTCTTGACATGTTGGAAACTTATGATAGCTTTCTCTTTAAGGTTCCTATAAGTATAATGGGGAGGTGTACAACGCTTCAGCTTCACCTTCAGGGTCTAGCTACTCCAAATGTAGGACTGAAGTAAAAAAAGCTCTAAAAATAAATGAAACATGTACATACGAGGACTGCACATTTGGTGGCGTGTGGAGTGGTGAACGTGGAGATGGGCAGAAGAACCTATATGTGGCATCGTTTTTCTATGACACAGCTGCTCAGGTTAAACTCTAGTATTCCTCTTATCTATAATAACCTATTTAAATAATTCTTATGTATCAACTTATACACAGGTTGGATTTATAGACTCCGAGGAGCCAAATGCTCTAGTCACACCTTCAGACTTTGAGAAAGCTGCGAAGTCTGCGTGCAAATTGAGTCTTGAGGAAGCCAATGTTGCCTACCATGTTGCAGGGAATGACTTGCCATACATATGCATGGATCTTGTCTATGAATACACATTGCTCGTGGATGGTTTTGGTAAGTAACAATGATGAGGCTATTGCCATGCCAATTAGGAATTTGAGATATTCTATTATTCTCTCTTACCGATTGTCTAATAACAGGTTTGGAGCCATCGCAGGAGATCACACTAGTTACAAAGGTGGAGTATGGTGATTCCTATGTTGAGGCAGCATGGCCACTTGGGAGTGCTATTGAAGTTGTGTCATCTCGATCGACACAATCACTTGAAATGAAAAACCTTCGGCACTTATGGCTTCAACAGTGATTTTGTAACAAACATTCTGGCCTATAATTCTACAAAGACTATTGTTCTACTTAAATATTATAATGAGGCCAGTTCTCGTGGATCATGTGGACATCTCAATTTTATCTCTATTTTATGTTCTGTTTCTTATGTGTTGTAAAGGGACATGATATTTCTACCAAGAATAAAAAGGCATGTTGTTTCCTCCACACTTCTCCTTTTTCTCCAAAGGTATCCTTTCTAAAGTAAAATTTCTTCATATTAGCATTGTTATAGTATACCACACATCTTATGTCACCTCGATGCACAAACATTTTGAACAAGTTACATATAATTAACATTTTGGTTCCTAGTCTAGCTGGTATATTATAGCAATATCAAAAATATTTATTTATTTCTGGACAATGGAAACAAACCTAGATAGCATAAAGATCTTTGTTGATCTTACATGTTAATGGATCTATCTGTCTTCCAATTTAAGCTTTTGAGTTGGAGTTAGTATTAGAATCCACCATCCTTCTTGCTTACCCAAAGAGTGGTGAGACATGGATTGGTAAGCTTAAGCTGAAAGATGGATATTGAGGCCATAAGCATATAAGTAGGGTGCAAAATCTCGCCGGCCTAAAAAATCCCACCTAACACGATCCTATTTGGGCTGATTCTTTAGTTAGGTCGGATATAGGTTAGATTTTTTAACTTGAACTTTAAATGAGATAAGTATGAGCAAAGTTTTGACCCATCTTGGATTATGAGAATAAAGTCCTCTTTGGATTGAAATAATATAGGTTTCGTTGAGTCATAATCTTGGACAAGAATTTTTGCAGAATTAGTCTTTTCTTAATATTGTTTATTTAAATCATTTGAAAATTAACCAATTAGAATTGTAAATATTAGGTTTGATAGATTGATCGATTTATTAGGGATCTAAGACTTACAAAATAAATTAGGCTAGGATTGTACTAGGTGACTTGAAATGACTTGTGGATGTGTATGGGTCAGTAAGTCTTGACTTGATATCGGGTTGGGTCATGTATGGGCTAAGATTCTATATTGTTGTCCTTCCTTGACTCGACCTAAACTAGACCTAACTTGGCCTAACCTATTGCCCCCACTACATATATATAAGACCAACTAGAATCCTTAATTATGGTCCTAAAAATTAGGGGTGTAACCAAGTTGAGCTTGATTGCGCCTTTGTCTGTCCGCTCAAACTTGTTTCGAAATTAATTTCGAGAAAGTTGAGATTAAGATTAATTTTGTTACCACTCTTTAGAGTTTAAATTGAGTTTATCTTTGAACTAGGCCGAAGATGAACCTATTGATCAGCTTGATTTTTGTTTTACAAAAATCTATTCAACATATTAAATTAAGCTAGAAATCAATTCAGACTTGAAGCAAGCTTGGTCCAAGCTGGAATCAAAACATGATTTCAAGCTTAGTTCCATCTAAATTAACATTTACTGAATTCAAAATTTAATTAAAAATTTAAGTACAGAAAATGGTCCTAACACGGTGGATCTAAGATCCAAACTGATCCAGAACCATGCTTTTCTTCAGTCAAGCCTAAGCCAAGCTCAAGCTGTTAAAATCATTTACCACCTTTACTAAAGTTATCTTAATATTAAATTTATAATCCCTTGCTCTTTTTGACTAAATAAAGTAATTTTACGTTTTTTTTTGTTCCTAAAACAGGTTGTTCACATCATTCGGATATGAATACACCTACGAAAATCAGAAATAACATATCTCCAAACAGCCTTGGAGTTAACATAAGATAAGGTAATTTTGTACCTTAATAATGCATTAGATATCATCTGGAACTCCCAACTACACCAACTCCACCAACTCTCCCGCAAGCCCAAATGTGGTGATTCGGGCAATTCCAGGATGTATCATTTCAGGTCATATGGCTCGGTGCAGACAAGGATGTTGCTATATAATTCACATTACATTTTCATGACTGGATCAGTAATTTCTGTCACATTTTCTAAGTAGCGGAACTTGACATCTGATTTCTTATTTGAGCGGTAACAATAATCGGTCCCTATACAGTTAGCCATTGTATGTAGTTAAAAAATGAGCTGCAACTTGTTTAAATTCTTTTTAGGAGTGAAGGTCTATCACCTTTCTATCTCTCAAAGAAAGCGGCACGACTTCTTCGAGTATGGACATCGGATGGCAATGAGTTACTTAGAGCAGCGCTCTAGCAGAAATGTGTGATAGCTACACATAGACCAAGCAATGGATACCTTACAGCAAACTTAGAAAGAAGGCAGTAGAAGAAAGGTTTAGCAAAAGAGGGAAACTAGTATTATTTGTATCAGGTTAGATTCTACTATCCTGCACGAGCATGGTATCATTCTTGAACTCAGCTATTTAAATCTCTTCAAGGGGCCAGGCAAATTGGATGGAATGGTAGATTTCACTGCCCTAGTGACCATGATCATCCTTCATTTTGTAAGGCCAAAGACTATCCTGTAAAATTTTTGTTTTGTGATGAGCCTGTAGAACGATGTTTTAAACCTGTAGACGAAGCCCACATACAACGTGGGAAGCTATGGGTCTTACATACATAATTAGCATACATAAATAAATTTGCTTGGGGCCACCCTCCCTCTTCGTCAAAAGAAAAAAAACTTGTTTAAATCCTCATGTAGGTACTCAGGTGAACCTGCGGGGTGCAGCTGAGGTTCACCGAAGCTACAAGGGGGAGTTGTTGCTGAGGCTAATCCAAGTACATCGAGAAATACAAAGTTTCGATGGATTTTGAGAATAAATTAAGTCCTTGAGATATCTTCGATCGTTTTCATTCACGGTTTTCAGGATTGCAAAGCGCATCTGCATCAGATGGTCCCCAAGTTGGACCTGAGACGTCTTCGTCTTGGAAGCAGTGATAAGAAGTCGGGGCATTCTCCTTGGATGAAGACTGGTTTTTCTTCTCTTTGCAGTTGCTCTTGATGCCTTCTATTTTTTTGGCAAACTTATTGGAATAAATTTTATTAATAAAAATATTATATTTATCTTCCAAATGAAGTTCTTTGTTTCTTCCTATTGTCTGTGTTGGTTGGTCCTAATTGTGGCCAAGGGTTCGGATGGCAAGGATGGGTTAGTCTCCATATCTGAGCCAGGGTCTTCCTTGGCTCTGCTTGAAGTGCTTATTTTAACAATGTAGGGAGGGCAAATCTTGAAAATCATGGACTTGCTTGCGTGATCTAGATGTTGATGGGTGCTATACCACCTTCCACGGATCAAAGAAAGTGATCCCTTTTAGGGGTCACGTGGTGGGGAATCATATGATTTGGAGACTAGGTGAGGTGTGGCCTTTAGTGCTAGCACCATCTAATAAGGATGGTGCATCGGGAAGGACAATTGGAGCTCCTTTTTTTCAAGAGTAGTCATGGTTTCTAAGATCCTTCGGGTGCCAACACTTGTCATGTAGTCGGTGGGATGTTTGAATGTGCTCAGGCATATCCTCCTATAAATGGGGGTCCTATTGATTGAGACTGGTCCTACCTTGGTTATCCTTTGCAATGTCATGGTAGCGCCATCTCATTCGGCGTCAAGGGATCGTCAGTGCTTTCCTTGTATTCGGAAAACTTCTTCCTCCTCCGATCAGTCACAGAGTGCTTCGAGAGAATGCACCAGTGAGCATCCTGCTTTAGAATGGAAGGTGTTGGAAAATTCTATCGTTCCAGCTACAGAGCTGTAATGGCGGTCGCCTAGGGGTTCTAATGCTTTGTCCTTCACGGAGAGGTCTTGGACAGTTCTAGAGGGCCATTATTTGCCTCCCACAACATAGCCTTCTGGTCCTCCTTGAAGAAATATCCTGGAGGTGGATGGATCTCCAATAGAAAACTGGTCATACCATCTTCGATATCCTTTAATGGGGACCGGTGTTCATCAGAAGAGGGCTTCTCTTTGTGTGCATCATCGAGTGGTATTCGATTCATCGCTCGAGGATGTCGGTTAAGGCTGTGGAAGCTAATCCAGCCTGAACCTTGTATTTTCTTTTCTTTGTTGTAGTGAGTCTTGCTCAAAGATCGATTTGTAATAAATTTCTTCGGAATGTGTATGAATCTCTGGAGTGAAGTATCCTTTCATCGAAATTTTTTCATGTGTCTTCTAAGGTTCCTTCTTCTTTGAGGTGGGGTCTTAAGAGGGTTAGCTCCTCTGCTATTGTTGTTGCCCGCTTCTTCTGGCAGTGCTAGGTTTCGAAGGGTTAGCACTTATCAATCTTAGTCGGTCGTGCGGGATCCTCAAAAGGTTAGCCCCTATCAGTCTCAAACGACCGTATAGGGTCTCCAGAGGATTAGCCTCTTCATCTTCATCATCGTGGCCTCTGCTCCGACCCATCCATAGGCATGGAGTACCAAGTGGCCTAGCATGATCCTCGAAGGGTTAGCCCTTCACCTCCATCATTGTGGCTTCTGCTTTGATCCGTTCATGACAAAGAGTGCCAAGTGGCTTGGTGGGGTCTCTGGAGGGTTGGCTCCTTTATCCTCATCATCGTAGCCTCCGCTTCGAACTGTCCATGGGCAGGGAGTGCCAAGTAACCTAATGGGATCCTTGGAGGGTTAATCCTTTTGTCTTCATCCTCATGGCCTCCGCTCCAATCTGTTCGTGGGCAGAAACGCCAAGTGGCCTGGTTAGGTCAGGCGTCGGCTTGGGTGTCCTTGGATTTTTACATCTATGGGATCTCCAAATTCTATGAAGCCCCGAAGAATCTCTTTGCACTTCTTCGGACACTGAGCCACCTTCAATCTCTGAGCCTCTGGAGATTTGAGGTTTCATCCACACGTAGGGTCTAGCAAGAGGACTCAGTTTCCTTAGCTTGCTCTGGGTTTGGTTCCTCATTGGATCGTCACAAGCCCTAGGGGCTTTTTGAGGTTGCATTGGAGGCATTATCGTTAGGACTGAACCTCATTCAACCTCCCCTCGGCTTTGCCCATGTTTCCCTTGGGTCAATGGGCCATTTTTTCCTTCACAGAATATCATAAAGCAAGATATCAGTCAGACTTTCATTATGAATTAAAATTCTATTTATAGTGTGGCTTACTATTGTCAGCAATATAATGATAGCGCTATAGCAAGGAGTGTACTCCCTTCAAAAATCGTTATTAGAAAGAGAATAATGCCCCTGAACACGGTTTCTTTTCTTCCTTAGTTTGGTCTTTTACCCCCCATGCCGTTGGCAAAGCTGGAGATGGCATTAATGACACTGGCTGTCGGCGGGTCGTTATTAGTTTTCTCATTGGGTGCTTGATTCCATTGCTCTCGAACGTACTTGCCAAGATAACATCTTTGAATCAGGGTCTCAATCTCATCCTTGAGCTTGTGGCATTCTTTGGTGTCATGACCGTGATCATGATGAAACAACAATACTTCTTCTTGCTTCTCTTATCCAGAGAGACCTTCATTGGCTTAGGTCATTGTAGATACCTCTGACCCTCGATCTCCATCAAGATCTGGGATCGAGGGGTGGATAGAGGGGTGTAACTATTGAATTACCGGAGCGGGCTTCTCGATCTGCAGCTCTCAGGTGCTTGGGAGGATTCTCTTTTGGTTCGGATCACTCGAGGATCTTTCCAACCTCTCTTCTTACTAGAGATCTTCTTTCCTTCCATTTGCTTGTGCACCGCCTGGACTTCCTCCATCTAGACATACTTCTAGGTCCGATTGAGCAGGTCAGCGTAATCTCTTAGGAAAATCTTCTCAAGGGAGAAGATGAGGTGCTCATTCTGTAGCCCTCACTTGAGCACCGACATTATTACTGACTCATCGAGGTTGCTCACTTTGAGCATGGCGGCATTAAAGCACATGATATAGTCACTGTTAGAAGTATGCCCTAGAAGTCAATCTGACTAACACATTGTATTCTTTTAGGACATAAATCTATACTTGACTTATTGACTTATTAATAAAATTAGATATTTTATATCCATTCTTGTATTATGTGTCCTTGAATCATCTTAGAAATTAATATGATGATGATGCATATTCTCAAGAGTTGAGAAATATTTGAGGCATGTCTTATTAATGATTAATTTCTAAATTACTTTCGATCGATGGATTATCACAGAGACGATGATTGATTCGATGAAATTGGTACACAGATCATTTTTTTCTAGATAGACGAGTCTTGAGTCTACAATATGAGAACACTAAAGCAAGAGTGCAGATGGTTGTTAGAGAACATCGGTACCAAGCGTGATCAGTACGAAAAGTCATTTGGATATCTACTTACTCATCAGTAACTTTCTCGATGCTGTAGTTGTGTGATTAATTCTTTGACCTACAGTATCTCGACTATTCACAGTAAGGTTGCTGTAGTTTGACCGTACATATACTTGATCTTCTAGCCATTTGGATCCTTGTGGTGCATATTGACTGCAGTAAGTTTGCTGTAGGAATAGGATGCGCACCTAGATAGGATCTATCGACCTAAGTAGTTAAGGGTAGTCCTATGTGATTTATGAAGTTGAGTTTTTAAGACCATAGCCACGACGATGTGATTAATAGAAAAGATTTTCATGAGATTTCACGATATGGACTCAAGCAGATTAAATCTTACATACGACAGATGATGGGGTTTGATGGGTTTTCATAACCTCAATCTTGTCGGAACTCATAATAGAAGAACTGAATTATATGTTAACTACACTTAGAGATTCAAACTCTTTCATTTTGCTGGATTGCTACTATATGCTGTTAGACTTCATTGGTAGATTGTGAGACCTACGAGAATTAATTGATGGTCAATAATTCTCATTAGATGAGTTAGAATTATTCTAATCTATTGAAAAAAGTTTCAATGATATTTATGATGGAGATCATGATATATCTCACAATCAGATAGAATAGAATCTCTAGTGTCACACACAAAATTTTTTTAACTTGATCAAATAATTGAAATATGAATTCGATTTGCTGACAAACCCAATTGTCAATTTGATTAATAATTGATCTAAATTGTAGAAGTTACAAGAGAGGATTTGGTAAAGGTTAGTTAGTTATGGAGAAATATTTAGCAATTATTGCTAGATTAATTATTAATTATTTGATTTAATTATTTAATTAAGATTGGGCTTCATACAATTAAATTAGATTTAATTTGATTCTAATTAGGGCTAGTTCTAGTCAAATAAAGATTTGACTAAACCTAATTGAATTTGATTTTGAGCCAAAGTAGATTAGGTTAGGGATTGGGAATCTAGTTGGTTGGGATTCTCTCTCCACCCTCACTCACCCCTTATGGCTAACCAATAGAGAGGGGCAATTGCCCCTTCTCATTTTGCATGTGCAAAAACAAAGGGAGAGAGGTGCGACAAGAGTAATGGCGCCAGATACTCTCTCTCCTATCTATCTCCAATTTGATTTAAAGTTTGAATTTGATTCAAACCTTTAAATTTGAATTTGATTCAAATTTGAAATCAAATAAATAGATCAACCTGGTTTAAAGTTTTGAATTTGATTCAAACTTTAAATTTGAATTTTGATTCAAACTTTGAATTTGAATTTTGATTCAAATTCAAACCTAGATGGATAGATAAGAGGCTATCTCTTGGGGCGTGGGCTATAAAATGGTGGGTGACTTATAAAAAAAAAGTTGAGTCTAGCAATCTTGGTACCCCCTCTCCTCCCCTTATTCCCCAAAGAGAAGAAGAAGTTCTTCTTCTTTTCTTCTTCTTCTATTTTCTCCTTTCTACTTTCTTTTCTAGTCTTCTTCTAAGTTTATTGAGAAGGAACGAAAGAAGAAGATAGATTCAGTTTGAAGGTAGAGAAACCTGTATGGGAGCTAACACCCCGGTGGTTTCAGAGTCTCCTGATCGAGATCAGCCCCGTATAGATACCTGTAGAGACCGGATGTATGTGCGGATTCAACGAACCTCGAAAACATCCATGTTTTCAGATCACGGTGAAGAACTATCTGCGCTAAGGTAAAAGATCAGATCTTTTCTTTATATTTTCATATCTGAATCTCATCTCTCATATGTAGATCTTGTTAGGTATTTTTGAAGATGAGATCTTATGCATGCCTATCTGGTTAAAAGTATTTTAGTCTATATCATTTCTGCTATATTTTTTTAATTTAAAATCTACATGCATGAAAAATGTTAGGTTTCATAATAGTGATATCAGAGCCACTTTTATATGCATGATATTAAAATTTAGATCTGAAATCTGAATTTGTTATTCTTAGATATAAATTTTTGATTTTTTTCAATATCATTTTGATATAAGGTTATCCTAGCATAACGGTGGGATCCATTATGCTGAAAAGATTATCCTAAAATGATGATTGAAAATTATTTGATGGCATGATTGATAAAAGATTTTTAGATCTGAGTTTTCTTTTGTACATGAGATGTATGTTGTCATTAGATCTAAATTTCATGATTATTTTTTGACATCGTTCTGATATAAGGTTGTTTTGAAATAATATTAACCCATTATGTTGCAAAGGTTGTCCTAGAATGATGTTGAAAGTCTTTTGTTGTGTATGTTAATCTAAATTTTTAGATCTGATTTATTTTCATATATGAGATGTATGATATGATATTTTTAGATATGAAATTTTGTTTCAAGATCTGAATTTATTTTTAATGATTCATGCATTAAATCTAAAATTTGTTTCTAGATCTAAAATTTTTATGTTCATGCATAAAGGGTTGATCATGGGTAGATCAAATTAGATCTATAATGTGATTACATCTAGGGTTTTCAAGTAGCACATGATGGACTCGAATCGAGAAGGGTGGTTGATTGTGATGGGTCAAGGAGTTGATTACGTTTAAATCAAGGGCACTTGAGATTAAATCAATAGTTGTAGATGATCAAATCAATTGACATCCATGTGTTCGAAAATTGATTAACCCAAAGATCCGATTGTGGCTCAGTGGCTTGAGCCTAAATTACTAAAGCTAACCAAATTTAAATTGATTAAACAATTGGTGTCTAAGGCAGTGGTGGTTACTTAATTAGGACCATTGTAATTATAACGGGGAGCCTTCCATCAATCTTCACTTATCCGATCAATTTGGTTGATTAGTTTTGAATTAGATACTTGATGATCTGTGCTCTACCCATGCTATTAAGATTAGTTATTTGTATGAGATGTAGATAATTAAATGAGATCTAAATTAAATCTCGTTGCACATATTAAGTCTAGCGATCTTCCATTGTTATAGATGTGCGGACGTCTTTCTGGTGTTGATTGTTCTCAACTGGATACAGTGGTTCAGTTATATCAGGGATACAACCACTTTATTAGCATGAGATGTTGTAGGTTGAAGATGAGATTAGGCTCAATATCTATCAGATAAGGGACCCAATGATAATTTTATGCTTACATTGAATGGTAGGTCTGACTTAATTAAGAAATGGGGTCAATATCTGTTAGGTGAGGCCTTCATGACTTAGAGACTGAACGTCGCTGCAACATGCTTGAGAAGCATTGGATAATAGTTATCCACTTATCGGTATGCGTGTCACCAATATCTATCAGATGAGGTGCGCATGTATCAGTGGGACCGTAGTATCCACATGAAATCCTAGTCGTGAGGGACTTTCATTTCTCTATCAGAAGAGTGTAAGAGATTCGAGAAAGTAATGGGAGGAATGTTTATTTTAAAAGATCCTAAAATAATTAAAAATCAAGTACAAAAGTTTAATTAGAATTTCTTCTCTCTGCAGTTCACAATGTCAGCTTTCAATCTTTTAGCTCGAATTCTTAAACCAATCGATTAACTGAAATAACTATAAAGACTAGCTTAGGAACCTCAGAATAGTTCTGAACTAAAAAATTATAGGCTGCATACTTGATCAGGACATCCTTATTTTATCAAACCGTCCAACTGCTGAAGAACGATTAGCATTTGAAAATGGACGAATGATAACAATAAGGTTAAGTGCTATATCTTGACATCAATGTCTCATGAACTCCATTGCCAACATGAGGATATACAAACTGCCAAGACAATGATAACTCACCTACAAGAGTTATATGATGAGCAGAGCTGGACTGCATATTTTGAAGTGTCCAAGAGACTCTTCAATGCTAAAATACGTGAAGAACAGTCGGTCCATGATTATTGTCTAATAATAATTAAAGATCTGTAAGAGCTTGAGAAGCTTAGTATGACCATGCATAAGAAATTACAAATGAATTTGATCCTGTAATCTCTTCCTAGTTCATATGGATAATTTATAATAAATTATTATATGAATAAGATTGATAGTATTTTACTTGAATTGTTGAATATGTTGATGACCACTAAGAGGATCTTAAAAAGTTCAAGGGACACCGTTCTTGCTGTGGAGCGGGTATCTATTTTCAAGAGAAAGTCTACTTGGAAGAAGAATAAGAAGCCTGTGAAGAAGCAAAAGAAAGAAAATAAACTAAAGAAGGACACTCCCAAGAAGACGACTGACAAAGAAAAAGTTCTACTATAACAATGACGGCCACTGAAAGAGGAATTGTCTTGCATACCTGGAGAGCTTAAAGAAAGAAAAGGTGACATACCTTCTGAAGGTATATCAGATCTGCCCGTTATTGAATTAAATCTAACATTTTCCTTTACTTCTAGTTGGGTCATAGACTTTGGCTCTAGTGCTCATTTATGTACTTCGATGTAGGGTCAGTAGAAAGTAGAGAGCTGAGAGAAGGTGAAGTGACCTTTCGGATTGGCAATGAAGCAAGAGCTGCTACTGTAGCTATTGGCATCTACTCTTTGCGATTACCATCAGGATTTAGATTAGTTCTTAGAGACTATTTACTACTACAGAACCGGCCTATGGCAGTGCTTACTACGGTAGTGGTTCAAAAATCGCTGTCATAGTAAATATAGCAGTGGTTATTCATAACTGCTACCATATGTTGGACATATGGCAGTAGTTATAAGTAATCATTGCCATAAGTCGAACCTATGACAGCAATTAAACATAACCACGACCATAGTCCCAACCTATGGCAGATGTTACAAATAATCACTGCAATAGATTCTAGATATTGCAGTGGTTGACTAACCGTGATCATAGGTTGTAAATAACCGCTGCCATAGGTTAGACTTATGATAGTGGTTATGTATAACCGCTTCTATAGGTTCGATAAATGGTAATGGTTATAGTAACCGCAGCCATATCTCCACCTATGATAGCGGTTAGGTGTAACCGCTGCTATAGAAAACCTATGGCAGTGGTTAATAATAACTGCTACTATAACTGATACAGCAACAGTTACGTAATCGCTGCTAAAATATATAGTAGCAGTTTCGTACAACCGCTGCTAAATAGGCTGAATATAATTTTTTCATATTTTTCTGAATATGATGTAATTATAGAATGTAAAATTCATCTTTATCATTCATTATCTAAATAATTATCGTTGGTGTGGTCATAAAAGATCGTCTCGATCCGATAGCCCTAGCTATGTTGATTAATAAATTTGATTTCGACGGTCACGAATGATCGCGTGATGATCTGGTAGATGGAGACCATCGATGAATTTAAAAATTACAATAATAATTTTGGTGATATTTGTAGCATACTATCAAAATTTATTCAATCGAACATCATTATCATGATCAATTTAGCACGGGATGATTTCGACCGTTAAATAAAAAATGAGTGATGAAAAGATCAAACGGCATCCGATTCTAAGATGATTTTTAGATAAATAATTTTATTATTATTTTGATTATTTATATGATGGTGATCAAAAAGTTTTGAAAATCTTGTAGCCCCCATATGCTTATAAAAAGCCCCCAAAGGCCCTTGTTTT
>KE504692.1:346020-365052 GCA_000441515.1 Elaeis oleifera | reverse complement strand
AGACTTATAGTTATAGGGAACCCTGTGCGATAATTTTCTTAATACTGATTTTGGTGAGCCACTTAAATAGTTAAATTAGATTCGGATCCTATATTTGGATCCGGATCGGGTCGGGTTGGATCGGGTCATACATCTTTAGATCCAAATTAACCCAAAATTTCATGGATCGGGTCGGGTCGGGTCGGGTCGGGTCCAAATTCAGAAAATCCAGACCCGACCCGGAAATAAAACGGGTCTAATTTTGAACCCGATCCGGTTCCATGGGTCTTTTAAATGGGTTCGGATCGGGTTTAATCGGGTCGGATCGGGTCGGATCATGGATCAACCCGATCCATTTGCAGCCTTAGCTGCAACTTATTTAAATTCTCATGCAGGTACTCACGAGAACCTTATAATTGGTATGAGACCGCTGCACCAAAAAGAAGAAACATGAGCTAGTCTGCCGAGATTCACAAACCACTCCCTCCGCCAAAAAAGTGACCTGCTTTCTAAAAAGAACAAGTAGAGACTCACCCTCAGAAGAGACCTTAACCTAAGAATTACTTAAAAGTGATACTTCGAATCATATTATATCATCCATAAGTCATATGCTAAATAAGGCATCCGTGCCTTCCAGTGATGACGGAGAAATGCTGTCTCTTATCTAATGTTGGTCTATACATCCATGGTAGAGCCAGAACGAGAAAAAGACTACCTTCCCACCGCAGAATAAGAAAATTGAACCAGGAAAGATGCCATTTATCCCCACCTAAAATAATCATATAAAATATTTTCATTCATGAAACACGAGCATCTTAGCACATAAAAAAAAAGGTCATGCAAACCCTATGTTATCTTGTCCAGATTCGTGCTCCATGAAGTCATTAATTATCAACCTAGAGAGGCTGTCATGCATGCCCCATACTTATTTGTCCGTGCATGGCATGTGATTGAAACTTACAAAATAGCTTCAACCACTCTGCTGTTGCTGACATGCGTATTG
Source organism: Elaeis oleifera (assembly GCA_000441515.1). NCBI lineage: Eukaryota > Viridiplantae > Streptophyta > Magnoliopsida > Arecales > Arecaceae > Elaeis > Elaeis oleifera. The sequence goes on along the minus strand of KE504692.1, from coordinate 364,070 downwards.
ATGCAGGATGTGGATATGATAAAAGTATAAAAGAATAGAAAAATAAAAAAAATTATTAATCCTAAACTATAACAATCGAGTGGTTGCAATGAGTATTCATAGAGAAATTCTTTTTCAGAATAAGAAAACTTGCTAATCAAAAAAAAAAAGAAGTGCAAAGACCAAAATAAGATCCCTAATTAAATAAATATTCATGATTAATTTTAATAAAAAAATGCTACAGTGATATACTCACCAAATTAGAGAACAAAATATATTATAGCAATAATTACTAAATTAGATCACGCCCAGCTTTCATTTTGGTAAGTGACAAGCCTGCTGCTCAAGGAAAAATGTTCTACAGCAATATTTACCATAGCTAGCGGACTTTCTTTCGGATATAATCTTGATTGGCTTGCATATATCTAAAAGAAAAATATTACCTCCAATGCTCATCAGGCCATGGTTTGTGTGAATGATTAATAATATATCGAGATGCATGCACGAGAGTTTAGCACATGTTTGATTAGGAAAAGTTGGACTCTTGTTAAAATAAGAATAGAAATGAGTAACTTTTATATCACTCGTTTGGTTGGAAGGAGTCATCTTGCTATTCTGATATCATTTCAGGTCATATGGCTCACTGATCTTTACAAACAACGATGTTGCCATATGCTTCACATATTACATTTTCATGACAAGATCCATAATTTCCGTCACATACGTTTCTAAGTGGGGAACTTGATATCTGATTTCTTGCTTGAGTGCTATCCAATAATTGGTCCCATGCAGTTAACCATTGTATATCTAGTTAAAAATGAGCTGCAACTTGTTTAAATCCTCATGCAGGTACTCATCACGTAAACCTTATTGGTTCCAAATCGCTGCGCCATCGTCCCCTCGTAAAGACCACCAAAAAGAAGAAACGTGAGCTAGTCTGCCGAGATTCACAATCCACTACCTCTGCCAAAAAAGTGACCTACTCTCGAAATGAAGGACAAGTAGAGACTTGCCCTCAGAAAAGACCTTTAACTAAAAGTGGCCTACATTACCTAAAAGTTCAGACTTGTCCACAATAGTCTGCTCCTCTTTGCAGAATATTGGCGCGTATTTAATTAGGCTTGGTGAATAATTCTAGCTTAATTAATAACAGTGATATTTTGAATCATATTATGCCATCCATAAGTCATGCTAAATAAGGCATCCGTATCCTCGAGGGATGAAAAAGCAATGCTCTCTCTCTCACATCTGGTGGTCTGTATATCCACAGTATAACTGGAACGAGAAAAACTACCTTCTTATACCTCACGGTAAGAAAATTGAACCAAAGAAAGTGCTATTTACCTCTATTGTCGCTATTGGAGAGTTGAACTGACTTAGACCATTGAGCTAGAGCCGGAAAAGAATAATAACCGCAAAATAATTGATTGAGATCTTTCGAGTTGGACATTGATGTCAGATCCTCGATCGATTTTTTGAGTTAGATCCTATAAAACTATCAAAGATAGAAAAATCTTCACACTAGAAGATTCTTGACGGTAGACCCTTCGATATCTAAATCATCTTCTCATGGAAGTAACAAAGAGGTCTGAACTTTTAGATCGAGCTTAATAGTAGAGTTGAGTGTAAAATATGGTAGATTGGGGTAAGAGAATAGAAAGTGAAAATACAGAAGATGTCGTGTGGAGAATGGAGATCTCAAAAGTGGAGTGAGGAGAGTTCAGAGTTCTCTTGAGGAGTTAGATCCTAATTCGTAGGGAACCTGTCTCTGGGAGAAAATGTGCAAAGTAAATGTTCACTTACCTGGAGGGTCTTAGAGAATAGAGTTATATAGACGAAATGGTATTGTTGTCTTCGAGAATGTGTGCCATTCGTTAGAGAGTGATAGTCATTGAGATTGCTTTGGTTTTAGAGAGTGATGGCTTACACATTCGAAAGTTGTTGAGATTACAGATTTTGCTGAGTAGAGGAGGAAGCAGAGTAGTAAGCAGACAGATTGTTATTGTCTTGCAGGTAGAAAACTCTGAAACTCCTCCAACACAATTATAAAAGATTAGATGATAGAGACTAGATGATTACTTCATCACCTTCTATCAAAGATGCATGTTAAACTACCATTCAATTACCAGCATCGTGATGAATAGTCCATCCTAAGGGTGCATCATTTATCGTTGGGTTACCAAAGCCTTATTATTCATCCTCAAAAAATGGGCCTTTAGTATTTAAGCACGTCCCGATCACTATAATAATAAGATTGTGATTGAAGTGACAATAAAAAAGTGGATTGTGCAATTTATATCGCCTCAAAAGATTCCTGTTTTCTCTCGTGCTCCTTTCGCTTCCTTCCCTCTTGCACGCCAGGATGGAGCGGGATCTCCTGCAATACGCATTGCTCATCTTGCTTCTCGTGCCCCACGGAGCTGGTGGGATTGTGCTCGGCCGGAAGGCCGCCGCTGGTGGTGGCGTCCGTGGAGAAACGGAGACCTACGCCGTCATCTTTGACGCCGGGAGCACCGGGAGCCGGGTCCACGTCTTCCGGTTCGACCAGAACATGGACCTGGTCAACATCGGTGACGACATTGAGCTCTTCGTTGCGGTACTGACTGAGATTTATTTGTTTATATGCACAATTCCAATTGAGCTTTCCTGTGTACAGAAGCAGGTGGAGGGAGTGCAATAATCAGTCTAAGCTACATGCAAAATTTTGGAAATACCGTTTCCCGTTAACGAAATTGGCCCAGAGCCCCAGCCAAACTAATCTGTCGGAATAGTTGTTATAACCACCATCTAACTTCGGTTTGGATGGTACTACCCCTTGCCTTTTTGGTGAGAGGTGGGGTTTTGATTCTGCACAACATTGTTTACTCATTAGTCTCTATCTCTCTGGACAGGCCAGTAGGTGGAAAGCAGCAGACTATGAATCCATTGATGGGAGATAATGGGTGATTTAAGAGAAAGGACAAGTTAAAAACTGTTGATAGGAGAGTATGTGATCATATATGACATAATCTACCTGGTTCTTTTATTTTAAAAAGTTTTAGACACTGTTCATACATTTGGTTGAGCATTTTTATTTATTTACAAAAGTATTATATTTCTCGTTATAAACAATGAAAACATTAAATGATATATCCTTCACGCTCCATTTATTTTTTCACCTTTGACTATTGGTATTTTATATTATTTTCAGAAAATCATCTAGTATTTAGCCATTACTTATATATCATTTTGACATTTCTATTTACCAACAAATATCATATATCTTGCTATAAAAACAAAATATTAAATGACAACCTTGATGATCCGTATATTTCACCTGTAGTTGTTGGTTTTTATATTACTTTGAGATAATCACCTAGCATTTAGATACAATTTTATCTTGTCGAAAATAATTAATGAAGGTATCTAGAAGCTGCTTCAACAGTCATTATGATGTTAAAAGTCATTACTTAAGTCTGTGGTGATTGGTATCAGGGTTTAGTTCCAAAGATGGGATAGTTATGAGAGTCCTAGGTGGTGATAATAAAGAAGGAGGGCACCATCATCCCACATTAATGGTTGTGAGTCAATAGAGACAGTGGCTTATATGGAAAGGGACTATTCTTCCTCACATAAAATATCATTTGGATTAGAATCTAGAGGAGCAAAACTATGAGGCCTATGCATGGGATAGAATGAACAATGCCTAACGTACTGAGCTATAAGCCTTTGGCTGCAACACTAGGATATTGGTGGCATAATTCTCCTGCTAAAACTAGTGCAAATGGCCATATAGAGGTCACTAGCTTCTCTTATTCCAAGCATGATGTAGTCACCATTATTTGTTCCTTATACGCAGGTAAACCAGGTTTGAGCTCATATGATGATGATCCCCAAGAGGCAGCCAATTCACTCATTCCTCTTCTGGAGGAAGCTGAAGGTGTGATTCCTGAGGAATCGCAACCAACAACACCTGTTAGATTGGGGGTATAATCTTTATTCACACTCTAGTTAACTGAGTTTGGTTATGTTTGTAGTACTAAATTGCTGTTTCCAAGTGTTCATCACATGTTGATACATCTGCAGGCAACTGCTGGTCTGAGAATCTTAGGAGAAGAAAAGTCTGAAAAAATTTTGAAAGCGGTAAACTTCCTAGCATAACTTTAATCTGAATTTCAAGTGAAATAATAGAACAATCTATGGTTCAATATACTACAATATACTTGATTAAATGAATTCTAAAACTTCGGCATTAAAAATTGTTCTGGAGCTAATTCATCTTCATCAAACTAAGTCACAATATGGCTTTTTATTGAGCAGTTTAGTAGCCTGATTAAGTGCCATTTACCCTCTTCAGGTCAGGGATCTTTTTCAAACCAACAGCTCATTAGAGTACAAGTCAGAGTGGGTCACTGTTCTTGAAGGATATCAAGAAGGTTCTTATTTATGGGTATGGAATGAAAACTTCATATACATAGAAAATTTGGTTGTGACATTGACATTTACAGAACCCCTTGCAAAAGCTAAACTTGGGATAGGGACATCTAATTGAGGTTTTGTTGTTTACTTTTCAGAAAGTTATTTCATGTCGCATAAGAGCTGATGAGATGAAAAAGTCCTATGTTATGTGCAGGTTGCTATGAATTATTGTTAGGGAATTTGGGAAATAAATACTCAGACACAGTTGGAGTGGTTGATTTAGGAGGTGGCTCTGTCCAAATGGCTTATGCTCTCTCAAAAGAGGCTGCTGCAAATGCTCCAAATATCTCAATTGGAAACAATCCATATGTGACCAAACAACTTCTTAATGAAACTAATTACTATCTTTATGCTTACACGTTTTACATCTTCTAATCCGAACTACTACTGCTCTTCTTTTTCTTCTCAGCTGATGTCTACATATGTAGAATAAAACTACGTAGTCAAGTGGCCTTCATACTCATGAAATTACTCTTAAAGTTCCAAACATCAAAATCACCTTAACAATATTATGAAATTGGTGTTGCAGTTACTTGCATTATGGCTTATTTGCTGCTCGAGCTGAGATTCTGGAGGCTGTGGATGGCCCTTACAGCTATTGCGTTTTGGGTGGCTATGCTGGTATATTTTCACTTCTATTCATACAGTTTGCCAATTGTACTGATGACTACTATTTTTCATTTATTATGTGTATGTTATATAGGATGCTTCCTCCAAAATCAACACTTCATGTGCGAGATTCTTAAAACATTTAATTTGCATTTTGTTCCTATCCTCTTGATAACTTGCATATTTTCAACATCTGCAAGTCCTTCTGATAAAAATGTATAGATTGATAGCTCCATGAGAGAAATGGCAACCCTCAATCTAGAGCTGTTACCTATAATTTCCTCAATTTTATCCAGTCCTTTGATCTTATTGATCTTGCACTAAAAGGAAGGAGTTTTAACTGGAGCAATCAAAAAGAACTCCTGTTCTAGCTAAGATTGACCGATTCCTCTTCAACCTTAAGTCGTCTGATTTTTTTCCTAATGCAAATCAGTTAGCATTGGCTTGCTCTTTCTCAGATCATGCTCCTAGCTAGCTATCTTGTACCTTACACTCTTTCAAGAGGGGTATCTTCAAATTAGATAGGAGTTGGCTTCATGACTCTTTTAATGAGGTCGTTTTGGATGCTTGGAGGCCTCATCTTCTCCTTCTGATGCTGCCTCTCTAGTTATGCAATTAAGGGAAACGAGATATGCTCTCAAGATCTGGAGCTCTAATATGATGAATGTTGAGAAAACTCTCAAATTAGACCTCCTTAATAAGATCTTGCTGCTTGACTGTAAAGAAGAGCTTGGTCTTTTTTCTAAATCAGATTCTGAGGCTAGGCTGTCCTTCAAAAGAGAGTTTCATGAAATTTATAAAAGAGAGGAAATTTATTGGAAACAAAGATTCAAGGTGAAATGGCTCAAGGAAGGTGAAATGGCTTAACTTCCTCCTATAGAAAGAAATTCAACCTTATCACAAGCATCTCTTATAATGGCCAGCTTTACATTGACCAAAGTAGAATCATCAAAGCCTTCTCAACATATTTCAAGAAACTCTTTTGTCATCCCAATAAGGCGGTTATTGATGTTAGATGGGAATAAATTTACAACTCTTCTCAAGTTGACTTGACCTCCTTAGATGCTCCTTTTTCATTGGAGGAAGTTAAGAAGGCAGTCTTTAGCTTCAAAAGTGATGAAAGCACTGGTCTTGATGGGTTCTCTATGCGTTTCTTTCAATCTTTTGGGATCTTATTAGTAAGGATCTCTTTAATCTATTCCAACAACTCTATGATCACAATCTTGATGTCTCTAGGCTCAACTATACATTGATCTCTTTTATATCCAAGGAGGCAGCATCTTATCCATTAGATTTTAGACCCATCAGCCTTATTCATAGTTGCATCAAAATTGTCTCAAAGGAGTTTGCTAATCGGATGCAGTCTTTTATGGATACTTTTTAATTGATCCCACTCCAGCTGCCTACATCAAAGGTAGATCTATTTTGGATAACATTTTCTATGCCTATGAAGTCCTTTACCATGCTAGGTACTTTGACATTAATGGGGTTTTATGTAAGCATGATTTTAGTGAGGCCATTGACAGACATAATCCCAACTTTTTGATCACACTCCTAAAACATAGAGGCTTCCCTATCAGATGCCTTGGATAGCTTAAAAATATATGATGTTCCTCTAAAGTTGCTGTTTGCATCAGCAAAGATGTGGGTGATTGGATAAAGAATAATCGTGGGATTTGTTAAGGGGATCCATTCTCTCCTTTCTTATTTTTCTTGGTTGTTGACTCTTTGGTCAAGTTTCTCCACAAGGCTACTTCTCATAATCTTTTCCATAAATTAGGAGGTGGTATTAAAATCTTTCAATTTACTGATGATACTCTTATCTTCTTTAAGGCTAATTTTAGCTCTATCTCAATTCTAAAACTGATTGTCTATTGTTTTGAGATTATTTCTAGTTTATGTATTAATTTTCAAAATAGCACTATTGCTGTTGTTGGTTTTCTCATGGGTGGTGATCTTCAACCTTATGCTTCTTGGCTGAATTGTATGTAGTTTCACATCCTTACCTATTATTTATTTGGGTCTTCCACTAAGAGATTCAAAACTTACAAAAGCTGATTGATTGCCACTACTCCTTAAAGTTGAAGGAAGACTTGCTACTTGGTTTGGCAAGTTTCTTAAAACAAAGAATCTTGTATAGAAATTAAACAATAGATAAACCACAAGAAAAGTAAAGCAAAAAGAAGTAGAGAAAGAGCACAAAGAGTTTATGAGGTTCGGATGACAAATATCATTCCTACATCATCGGACAAGATCTTCGAACACATCTTTTATTGATCACGATAGAAAATAATTATAAGAAAAAAAAACAACTTTTAATCGCTCACCTTTCTCTCTCTATAATGAGAACAAGATTTTAGAACCCAAATCCCAATAATACAAGAGAAAAGAATCCACAAATAGTTAGAACCACCCTATAGATATTTTCACACAAGAATAAAAGGCAATGGGCATATATACAAACAACTCTTATTGAGTTTAACAAGAACCAGAATTATTATCTTGTTGGTTTAAACTACCCATATTCCTATCCTTATCTCACTTCTCATTTATTTGAGTTTATCCTCACTACTTCTTTTAGTATTTTAGTGGAACATGAATTCATCAACCAACACATCTCCCAATTGAAGACACATTCCATCAACAAAACACCAACCAAGATCTTGCCAATTGTTTCATCATGCAGCTCTAAGTCTGAGAGAAATCTTACTCTAATTGAACTTCTCGAATCACAGGCTTCATCAATATATCCGTTGGATTCACATCTGTGTAGATTTTCAGCAATGACACTCAACCATCCTCCACTACATCACGCACAAAGTGAAAACAAACATCAATGTGAAAAGTTAGATTCTTCACCAAGTGTAAAGCACTTTGACTATCACAATGCAACTCCAATACATTCTATTTCACTTTGAGCTCTCCAAGTAATCACTTAGGCCATATGATTCTTTGCAAGCATGTGCAACTACAATGTACTCAACTTTTGTTGTAGATAAAGCCACAATTGATGGTAACTTTGACTCCTAGCTTACAGCACTGCCTGCTATGAAGGACACGTATCCCATGGTAGAATGTCTCCTATCTGTATGTCCAGCAAAATCTACATCAATAAAGCCAACACACTCCAAACTTGTAGGCCATAATAGAGTGAATGATAGAAGTACCCTTAAATATCTAAGGGTATTTCTTGCAATGTAGTAACTGACAGATCCCACTGCATGTGGAATGTCGATCTCGTATGCACCATATCAAACATTAAGCTCCCTACTACTAATAAGTATGATACTCGAGTCATGTTTGCCTTCTCTACTTTAGTTCTGCTTGATTGCTCCATAGATAACTTCATATGGATAGGAAAGGGGATACTCACTGATTTCGTATTCTAGATATTAAAGTACTGCATTACCTTGTCTACATAGGTCTTTTGGATCAATCAGATTTTTGATCCTTCTCTCTCATAGTATCTTCATATCGAGAATTTGACTCATAGCTTTTAGATCCTTCATATCAAACTCCTGAGCCAACTAATCTTTAAGTGTAGATATATATATGATGCTTGCTATTACCTACCACAATCATATCATCTACATACAACAGAAGACATAGAAACGACCATCAGCATAATTGTAGAAATATGTATAATGGTCAGCCTCTAATTTACAAAAATTCAAGCTCTCAATGAAGGAATCAAATCACTTATACCAATATCTTAGCGCCTGTTTCAACCCATATAGAAACTTATTTAGCCGACAAACCAGACTGTCTTTTCATTTTTCAATAAAGTATTCAAGCTGTATTATATAAATCTCTTTCTCTAAATCACCATGCAGAAAAGTAGTTTTGATGTCTAACTGCTCCAACTCTAAGTCCATAACTGACATGGTTGCTAGCACAACTCTAATAGTGGTAAGACGAACAACTGAAGAGAAAATCTCATAAAAGTCGATATCTGATTTTTGAGCATAGCTCTTGACTACCAGTCTCATCTTAAATCTCTCAATATTATAGATAGTAATGTCGATAGTAGTAAGATGAACAATTGGAGAGAAAATCTCATCAAAATCGATACCTGATTTTTGAGCATAGCTCTTGACCATATGTCTCACCTTAAATCTCTCAAAATTATCCTTAGTGTCCTTCAATTTGTACACCCAATGACATCCAATTGCTTTCCAACCCTTAGGTAGCTCAACAAGATCTCAAGTCTTATTTTCTACAAGGATTCCTTCTCCTCCTCCTCCATAGCACATCGCCATCTATCAGAATAGGTAGGCTCACAAGCCTCTTGGTAGGAAGTGGGCTTATGCTGCTCCACCAAAGCAACATAAATACTAACAATATTAATCTTAGGTCTGAAAGATGTGATATAGTTGCCATACCTAATAGATGGTCTAACGATCCTCCTAGGATGCTCCAAATCAATTGGTGTCTCAATATGTGAACTATCCTTATGAGATGAATGAGAAGTCTCTAGTTCATGCCTGTCATCTACCACTCTATCATCAAGCTGCACACCATTGGATGTATCATGCTCCATTAAAATTTTCTTCTTTTCTTGAAATATAATAGTTTTTTGAAAAAAATCTTCATTTAAATAATATCTCGCTAACAATAATCTTGTGGGCAATAGGATCCCATAATTTGTGTCCTTTTGTTTCTTTTGCATAGCCAAGAAGTATGTATCTCTTAAAGTTCATGTCAAGTTTAGTCATTTCTCCCTTGGTATCCAAACATATATATCACAACCAAATGTACAGAGAAAAGAATAATCGACAGGCTTGCTAGAATCAAACCTTTGCTAGAATCAAACCTCTTCATGAATCTTTAACCCAAGAGAGACTATTGGTGCCATATTCACGAACAAATAAGGTGTGCTTATAGCTTCAGCCCAAAAGCTTTTGTCAAGCCTCACTATACTTGACATGCTTCTGGCACATTCCATGAGAGTCATATTCATTCTCTCGCAATACCATTCTGCTAGTGGTGTCCTATAAATTGTCAAGTGCCACTTGATCCCATGTTCATTACAAAAGGCTTCAAATTCTTTTGAACAAAATTCTCCTCCATTATCAGTATCAAGATATTTTATTTTAAATCTTTTTATTTTCAACCCAAGCTTTTAAATGCTTAAACTTTTCAAATATATTTAATATACTCTTGAGCATATAAATCCATACCTTTCAAGAATAGTCATCAACAAAAGTAATAAAGAATTACCTCCCAAAGAAATTGTAGGTGCCTCCAAGTATCAGCATGAATCAACTCAAGAAAATTCTTACTTCTATTGTGAGATAAAGAGAAAGAAAGCCTATGCTGCTTTCCAAATAAATAATCTTCATAGAAATCCAAATAGATAGACTTGTAACCAAGAAGAAGATCTTTATTAGAAAGTATATGAAATCTGCATTCACTCATATGTCCCAAATGCCTATGCCAGACGATATGAGACTCTGACTTGATGCTGGCAACAATGATTTCTCTCACTAAAGTCTCGTCAATCAATTTGTAAAGATTACCGATCAACTCTCCCTTTGTCACTACCATGCAAGCTTTGACAACTTTTAACTAATGCTTCTCGCTGATAAATTTCATACCATGCTCATCAAAAATCTCTAAAGATAGAAGACCTTTTTGGAGTGCGAGGATATGTCTAATATCTAACATCATATGAACACATCCATCAAACATCCCAAGCCGCATATCTCCCACTCCAACAATAGGGCACTCGCTATTGTCTCCTATATAAACAATGCCACTCTGGCAAGGTCAGTAAGTATGAAATCACTCCTTACGATGAGTCATGTGAAATGGTATGCCCAAAGCAAGAACCCACTAATTGAGTATCTTTGATCTCTTTGGAGCAAATAATGCATTTCTATCTTTAGATGTAGGAGAACCAGTATCTACCATGTTCTTTGGGAATTATTGGACTCAGGCTTATCCTCTCCACCTTCCTTTCTCAGTCTACAATCCTTTCTCATGTGTCTTGATTTACCATAGCTCCAGCATTTTATCTTTTTCTTTGCCTTGGACTTTGATCTGAACTTCCCTCTATCGCCATGATCTCTCTCCATGGACCTTCCTCGTGCTACCATTGCATTAGTTGATGAACTTTGACTTGACTTATGGCTCAGTTCTTTATTGAGAAGTGATCTACAATAGATTCTATCTTAAGAGACTTCACATAGCTAAGATTCATGATTAGATTATCCTAAGAATCAGACATAGAACAAAGTGAAAGACTAGCTTTTCTTCATCATCAATTTTAACATCAAGGGCCATAAGCTTACTGATTAAGAAATTGAAGTGATTGAGCTACTCTTGAACTGATGCTCCATCCTTCATCTTCAAGTTATATAGCTACTGTTTGAGGAATATTTTGTTCTTCAGTGACATCTCTTCATAGATGCTTTTCAGCTTCTCTCACAATCCTTTTGCAGTTGTCTCAGTCTCAATGTTGAAAAGAATAGTATCCTCTAATGCTAGGAACAGGTTTGCCAAAGCCATTCCATCTTTTTCTACGAACTATATCTATCATCCTTTCTGACTTATCTTCTTTATCAAGGAGGATGACCATGCAACCGTCTTTCACTAGCACCGCATGCATCTTGAGTTTTTACCTCGCAAAGTTTGTCCCATCAAAGCATGGGATCTCAAACTTGGTTGTACTCTTTCCTATTGTCATGGTTATACTGCACAAAACTTTCCTATGAACCTTTTGCTCTGACACCAATAGTTAGAAATAAAGGATCTTACATAAAAAGCTAAAACAATAGATAAACCACAAGAAAAGTAAAGTAGAGAAAGAACATAGAGTTTGCAAGGTTTGTACGACAAAGTGTCATTCCTATATCCTTCGGCAAGATCTCTACATCCTCCGGCAAGGTTTGTATGACAAAGTATCTTTTATTGATCGCAACAAAAAATAATTATAAAGAAAAACAACCTCTAATCTCTCATCCTTCTCTCTACACAATGAGAACAAGATTGTAGAACATAAATCCCAATAATATAAGAGAAAAAGAACCATAGAGAGTTAGAACCACCTCTTAGATGTTTTTCATACAAGAATAGAAGACAATAGGCATATGTATAGGTAACTCTTGTTGAGTTTGACAAAGACTAAAATTATTATCTTTGTGAGTTTAAACTATCCATATTCTTATCCTTATTTCACTTTCCATTTGTTTGAGTTTATCTTCACCAATTCTTTTAGTATTTTAGTGGGATGTGACTCATCAACTAACAGTTTGGTCATGGTGAACTTTGTTTATCCTCTATCCCTCTTTACTACATGTCTCTCTTCGAACTTTTCTTCTGGCTCATCAAAAAAATTGATCATATTGTTGGATTTTCTACAGGTGCTAATGCATGTGGATTTCAAAATTTTTCTAAATCCAAAATATAGTGAAAAAAATTAGATTAAAATATTTTAATCTAAACATACATTTATCATATGAAAACATATACGGATCTAGTTCATATACTGAAATTAATATAAATTGATTTTAGAAAAAAATGAATGAAGGCCTATAATCAATTCACATATCTGAATCGCTTTCTCTTTGCTTCAAATCTGTAACTGTGGTTGAATCTAATTCAATCTCTAGATCTGAGGCTGAGCAGGCTCTGAATCAGTAGCATAAGTATCCTACATCTATGGGTATCCACAGGACCAATCTGGATAGACTCCTCTTGATATAATTCACTTGAATTCTAAGCCTGAATAGGCTGGAACCAAGCCTGGATAGGGATCAATCCTTTTTAGATCCTTTTAATCTTTTTTTCTTGATTTTTGAAGCAATCAAAAATCTTTTTTGATCTCTCAACTAATCAAGAAGAACAACAACCAAAAATAGTTGTAACAAACTCTCAACAAACTTGAAAGGAAGAGAAACCACCTACAATTTGGCGCCAACCCTTGACACCAAGAAGAGATGCCACCCACTTCTCTCCAGATCCAAAGGGAGAATGCCTAGAGAGAGATGGCATCGGCTAGAGAGAGAAAGGAGGGGTGTGGGCACAGTAAAGGTGGCAGCAAAGAAGGGAGGAAGTAAGATAATGAGAGGAGTAAGGCTAAGGTCATTTAAATAGATAACATAAGGATGTCCTAATCAAATTAGGATCTCTCTCTTAATCATATTAGATGTCCTAGCCATAATATATTTGGACTAAATAAATGGGATACCACCACCCATAACTCACCCACACTCACACCCAATGCTAGACGTCCTATCATAAGGGATCCAATTAAAAGTCTCAAATCAGTCTATATGGTTTCATAAATTCTTTCAAGGATTCTTGATAAATAAATTAAAAAAATTTTCTTAATTTAATCCAAGTCATAAATTAAGCATTCAACTATTGGAGCCTATTGAATCAAATTTAATTAGGTTCAAATTAAGTGTAGGAATTGACTAAAGCTTATCATATAAGTAAACCAACTACAAGAGAAATTGGGTTCATCCAGGCGCTAGCAAGGTTAACATGAACCCAATAGAATTTTTCTAAATCCATATTAACTAGCACTTCATAAGCTCAATTATAACTAATCTAGATTTTTTTTTTATGTATGATCCCATAGGTTCAATTCTGTCTGGTAGTGAGATATACTATGATTTCTATCATTGATATCACTGAAATATCTTTCAGTGGGTCGAACAATTTTACTCTAACTTGACAAGGATATTGATCTAGAATGATTCTATTGAGTTCTCACAATCCACCAGTGACATCTAGCAATATGTAGTGACAACCCAGCAAAATCGAAATAGAACCTCTAGATATAGTTAATATATGATACAGTTCCTCTATCGTGAGTTCCGACAAGAAGGCAGGTCATAGATAAATCGTCAAATCTCATTATCATTCATATGATAGATTCGATCAGTTCAAGTCTAATAGTTATTTTAATAAATTTTTTTTATTAATCATACTGCTATGACCATAGACTTATGGACTCAGCTTCTCAAACTCATAGGACTACTCTTCTCTATCAAGATTGATAAATCCCATCTGGATGCATACATTGCTCCCATAGCTCAACCAATTGAAACCAACATCTACTACAAAAATTCATGATCAAGTAAATATTTATGTGTAGTCAAACTGCAGCAGTCTTACTGTGAGCAACTGTGATACCATAGGTCAAAAGATCAGTCATACAACTACAGCATCGAGATGATCACTGATGATTGGATAGAAATTCATGTGATCTCTCATATGATCATACTCAGTATTAGTTGTTCTCTAACAACTATCCGTAATTATCACTCAGTGTCTCTACACCATAGATTAGAGACTCATCTATCCCTAAGAAAATGAATCGTGCGTCAGTCTATCTAAATCAATCACTATCCCTATGACTATCCTATGATCGAGAGTAATTTAGGAATTGATCTTACATGTCTTTAATTTTTAACACTTTGAGAATATGTATTATAACATCAATTTCAAAGATAGTTCAAGGACACATAACATTTGAATGAAAAAAAAAAACTTGCCCGTTTAAAGTATAAATTTGTGTCATAGAATGAATAATGTGTCAGCTAATAATTAGTTCTAGAACATACATCTAACAATCTCTTATTTAGACTAAAGCTAATTAGCCATTAATCTAAGCCCCATCTTCTTAAGATAAGCTTTCATTTTGGGCTGGCTCAATTACTTTGTCAGTGGGTTTGCCACGTTATCTGCGGAGTCTACTCTTCGCATCTTGACATATTGCTTCTTGAGGTAGTCACGTATGATATGCAACCGTCATTCAATATACTTTGATTATTGATGAGACTGGAGCTCCTTAGCGAGTACTATGGTTTCATTGTTGTCGCAGTATAGTGGTATGACATCCGATGTCATTACACCAAATTTTACAGTAAACTTTTTGAACCAGAAGTCTTCTTTTGACAGTATCCGAAGTGGCGACATACTCAGCCTCTGTGGTCAAATCTACGATGGTGCTCTGCTTGGAATACTTCTAGCTTATTGCACCATCATGGCAACAAACACATACCCCGATGTAGGCTTTCTATCATCAAGATCCGATATGAAGTTCGAATCTATATAACCCTTAATCCGTAATTTAGGTGCTTCTCTAAAAATCAAAATAAATCCTTAGTCTTTCATAAGTACTTAAAGATATTTTTTACAGCTATCCAGTGCTCCTCATCTGGATTTCACTGATATTTGCTCGTGACACTTACAGTAAGGACAATATCAGGTCGAGTACATACCATAGCATGCATGAGGCTCCTTATTGCCCAAGCATAAGGGATCCTACTCATACGCTCGATCTCCTCAAAAGTGGTAGGACACATCATCTTGAAGAGTCGAATATCATACCTAAAGGGTAGCAAATCTCTTTTAGAATTTTTCATGCTGAACCACTTCAGTACTTTTTTTATATACAGCTTTTGTGATAGGCTAATCATCCTTCTAAATCTATCTTTATAGATCTTAATCTCAATGATATAGGATGCTTCTCCTAGATCTTTCATGAAAAATTTCTTAGACAATCAAGCTTTGATCGAGATCAGTATGAAAATATCATTCCTAATAAGGAGGATATCATCCACATACAATACGAGGAAGACAAGCATGCTCCCACTAATTCTTTATAATATAATTTTTTTTCATTTTTAATGAAATCAAAAGATTTGATCGCATCATCGAAACAAAGATTCTAGCTCTGAGAAGCCTGCTTTAGTCCATAGATGGACCTTTGCAGCTTGCAGACATAATGATCACTACCACCGGACGTGAAATTCAAAGGTTGCTCTATATAGATATCGTTCTCAAGATATCTATTCAGAAAATAATTTTCACATCTATCTATCAAATTTCATAATTATAGTAGCTGCAACAGCAAGCAATGTGAAGATAGATTTCAGCATGACTACAGATGAAAAAGTATCATGATAGTCAATACCTTCGCGCTGACTATAATTCTTTACCACCAGTCTTACCTTATAGATCTCTACTTTACCATCAGTACTTATTTTTTTATAGATCTATTTACACCTAATAGGAAGAATTTTCTCAAGTGGATCCTTTAAGGTTCATACTTGGTTTGAGTGCATTGAGTCAATTTCTGAATTCATTGCATCTAACTATTTTTCGAAATCGATGCCAGATATCACCTCGTCAAAAGTACTAGGATCATCACCATGACCCCCATTTCTCATAAGGAATGCTTTCTCTACATCCTCTTTCAGCATACCTATGTATCTTTCAGGAGGATGGAAGATTCTACCTGATCTACGAGGTGGAGGTAGAACATTAATTACTGACTCATCATGGATGGGTTCTTGAGGATCTATAGCTCGTTACTCTTTAGAGATATTCTCGTCGAGCTCAACTAGCCTCTCACTACCACCATCCTGGATAAATTATTTTCTAAGAATGTGGCAATACGATTTACAATCATATAATGATCATGTGGAAATAAAGTAGTACCTAATAATTTTTTGGGATATTCTATGAAGCGAGCTACAACAGATCTATCTTCTAACTTGTCGGCTTTCTATCTCTTGACATAAGCTGGACATCTTGAAGTCTTAAGATAACTCAGACTTAGCTTCTTACCCTGCCAGATGTATGAGGTCGGGTGGTTTCTTGGGCCTCTGCAGGTACTTCTAGATTCAAAGGCACAAGAAGAGGTACAACCGTATGCTGCTCAAGCCACAATGGTAAATGCTAATCGTACAGTAGTCGATCAGGGTATGCAACGGGTAGAAGTTATGATAAAAGGCCCTAGTCTTGGAAGAGATGCAGCATTACGAGCCATTCGTAGAAGTTATACAAAACTTCTACCCCAAGCACATACAATGGAGCTGCAGACAGTCAAGTGAAATCCAATCCATGAAATAATTTGATCTATGGACAGCATCGTTATGGTAAAGGTCGTAATGCCAGAGGAATCATTATCGCAAGGCATATCTTATATAGTATGGTAGGAATGGATTTAGAAAAAATTTATTAAAATATGCATCACGGTAAGTGAGGTGTGTCTTCAAAAAGATAAGGATAAATCAGTGAAGCTCATCATGGATCAGACCATATCCAATAAGATCTTGTTCTCCTTTCGAATATTTCATTGAGTTGAGGTATTTCGAGAGGAGTCCATTAAAAGACTATGCCATTCTCTTTAAAATATTTTAAAAATTCAGTACTTAGGTATTCTCTTCTTTGATCGAATTATAGGATTTTTATGGATTTATCTATTTGCTTCTCTACCTCATGTCTGAATTCTCTGAACCTTTCAAAGACTTCAGACTTGTATTTCATAAAAAATATATATCCGTACCATAACAAATCATCAGTAAAATAATGAAGTAGTTATAACCATCTCTGACCTGCACATCAAATGGGCCACACACATTAGTGTGTACCAGAGCTAGTAACTCAATGGCCCTTTCTCCTTGTCCCATAAAGGATAATCTGGCTATTTTTCTCAAAGACACGATTCACAGGCTGGAATTGACTCAAATTTAACTAAGTCTAAGATCCCATTTTTTTTCAACCTGTTTATCCTGTTCTCTCTAATATGGCCAAGTCTATGGTGCCACAAGTACTTATGACTAATATCATCTCTGGATCTTTTTTGATCTATGGTACTCATTATTTGCTCATTTAGGTTCACATTAGCATCAACATGCAAGTGATAAAGACTGTTAATTAAAATATCAGATGCAATCAATTTATTTATAAATAATAAAATAATAATATTTATTAAATTAAAAATAAATCCATCCTGTACTACTACAGAGATCGAAATTAAATTTTTACTAGCTATAAGAATAAATAACAGTCTTTTAAATCTAATCTAAAACCTAATAGTAATCAAAGAAGGTAGGTTCCAACGCTCTCTACAGTAACTTTTACTCCATTGTCGATCTGAAGGATCATATCATCTTGCCTTAACCTCTTACTTTCTATTAGACCATGCATTCAAGTACATATATGAGTACTAGAATCAAAGTCCAATGCCAACTAGAAGTAGA
>KE504692.1:312600-346000 GCA_000441515.1 Elaeis oleifera | reverse complement strand
AGACCATGCATTCAAGTACATATATGAGTACTAGAATCAAAGTCCAATGCCAACTAGAAGTAGAAGAAACCGTTGGGTTAGATTCTATTATGAGCACACCTTCAGAAGGTTGTTCACTTTTTTCATCTTCAGGCTCTCCAGGTAAGAGGGACAGTTTTTCTTCAATGGCCATCGGAGTTGCAATGGAAACACTTTTCCTTCTCGATAGCTTTCTTCGGAGTGTTCTTCTTAGATTTGCTCTCCTTCCTCTGCTTCTTCGTAGGATTATTCTTTTCTTCTCCTAAGACTTTCTCTTGGAAGGTGTCCGCTCAACAACAAGAACAGAGTCCCTTGAACTTTCAAGGTACCCTCAGCAGTGACCAGCATATTAACTAACTCGGATAAGTTGTAGTTCAATTTATTCATATGATAGTTTACGATAAATTATCCAAATGAATTAGTCAAGGATTAAAGGATCAAATCTACCTTTAACTCCCTCTACATGATAAGCTCGAGCTTCTCAAGCTCCTCAAGGTCCTTGATCATTATTATACAATGATCATGGACTGATTCTCCATCGTGTATCTTCATATTAAATAACTGCTTGGATAATTCGAAGTACGTGATCCAGCTCTACTCATCGTACAACTCTTATAAGTGAGTAATTATGGCACGGATAGTGGGCATGTGCTCATACTGGCTTTGCAACTCGTTTGACATGGAAACCAGCACATAGTACTTCACCCTAAGATCATCATCTATCCACTTGTCTAGAGCAGTTCTTTGCTTTACCGTAAGATGAGTTGGTAAGGTTGGGGTGTCCTGATCGAGTACATACCCAATCTTTTCAGATGTCAGGACTATCTTGAGATTTTTGAGCCAATCCTTAAAATTTGTGTCATTCAGACGATTAGTTTCAAGGATACGGGCTAGTGGGTTAGAGGCCGACATTATTTTATCTACAAGAGTAAAAATTTTAGTTAGATATTTATACTTAAATTTATATTTACTCTAAAATTTTTAGATGCAAATAGGCTCTCACTATTTTTTTGAATTTTGATACTCTTCTGATGAAAATAAAATCCGATGTGACCAATACAAGATTTTTATTAGGTGCTGCAGTCTCACCGATGTCGTGTACCTTATCTAATAGTTATTGATGACACGCACATCGATACATAGGCAACTCTTTGTCCAGATGCTTCTCTAAGCATATTGTAGCAACTTAGTCTCTAAGTCATAAGAGCTCAGATAACACATATTGTCCTACTCCTTAGTTAAGCCAGACCCACCGTTCATAAGCAAGTGTGAAGACATTATTGAGTCCCTCAGATAACACATATTGGGCCAACCCCATCTTCACCTTGGAGCAACTCTTTGCTAGTAGAGTGATTGCATATTTTCAATACAACTGAACCACTGTAATTAGTCGAGAATAGTCAATGCCAGTACCACGCCCGCACTTCTACAACAGTGAAAGATCATAAGGCTTAATATTGATTAGAAAGATTTAGGTCAGATTTCATCTAATCAGTCATCATATGACTGATCTAACTAGCTTGGGCTAACCAAAATACCTTGACAACTAATGAGCCCGATCATTCAATTGGTTAGATAAGTGAGATCGATGGAAGGGTACGCGATTAACTCGTCATAGATAAAATTATCTAGGTTAGTAGCCTCCCAATTAAAACCACTGATCGAGATTGTCTTAGACACCAAATGATTTATTGATTTCAATTAGTCAACTTAGGTGAATCGGATTCAAACTATAAAGTCGGATTAGGTCCTTAGATTAACATAATTCTATATATGGAGTTTAATCGACTTAATCTACAATATTTGTAGAATAATTAGCTTAATTGATCTAACCCAAATCAACACTTGACTTGGTTTAATCAATGACTACATTGATTTTGACCCAATATGATTTAATCATAACCTAAGATGCAATCCTAATGCAAAACTACCCATTCCCAAATAATTCATGCACAAACTAATTTCAAATCATAAAATAATTTTAGATCTAAATTCATGACATAAAAATAAATTTTTTGATCCTCAAAATACTTTTAGAATATGCATGCAATCATATATCATATATATAAAAGTTTAATTTTTAAAATTAATTTCAGATCTAAACATACCATCATATATTGCATATACGAAAAATTCAGATCATGAGAATTTAATTTCTAGCCTACACATATTTTTATATATTGTATATATAATAAAAATCAGATCTAAAATACTTTTAAATCTGAATATAAATACATACATCATATGTATAACTAAATTAAATTTAAAATAATTTTAAATTTTATGCTATTTTCATACATATGAACATGTGGCTCTAATATCACTGTTGGATTTTCTATAGGTGCTAGTACATGTGGATTTCAAATTTTTTAAATCTAAAATATAATAAAAAATTAGATTAAAATATTTTAATCTAAATATATATTTATCATATGAAAGTACCTACGGATCTAGTTCATATGCTGAAATTAACATAAACTGATTTTAGGAAGAATGAATGAAAGCCTGTAATGAATTCACATACCTAAATCACTATTTTTTTTTACTTCAAACCTATAACTGGGGTTGAATCCAATTCAATCCCTGGATCTGGAGCTAAGTAGGCTCTCAATCAGCAGCACAAGTGTCCTGCCTCTATGGGTATCCACAGAGCCAACTTGGATAGGCTCTTTTTGATACAATTCACTTAAACTCAAAGCTTGAATAGGCTTCAACTAAGCCTGGATAAGGATCAACCCTTTTTGAATCATTTTAATCTTTTTTTTTATTCTTAAAGAAATCAAGAATCTTTTTTGATCCTTCAACTAATCAAAAAGAACAACAACCAAGAAGTAGTTGTAACAAACTCTCAACAAACTTGAGAGGAAGAGAAACCACCTATAACTTGGCGCCAATCCTTGACACCAAGAAGAGATGCCGCCCACTTCTCTCTAGATCCAAAGGGAGGATGCTTAGAGAGAGAGGGCATGGGCTAGAGAGAGAGGAGGAGGTGTGGGCATAGTAAAGGTGGCGGTAAGGAAGTGAGGAAGTGAGATAATGAGAGGAGTAAGGCTAGGTTCTTTAAATAGACAACATAAGGATATCCTAATCAAATTAGGATCCCTCCTTCTAATTATATTAGAAGTCCTAGTCATAATATACTTAGACTAAATAAATGGAGCGCCATTCATAACTCACCCACACTCACACCCAATGCTAGGCATCCCATCATATGGGATCCAATTAAAAGTCTCAAATCAGTCTACATAGTTTCATAAATTCTCTTCAAAAATTTTTGATAAATAAATTAAATTTTTTCTTAATTTAATCCATGCTATAAATTAAGCATCTAACTATTAGAGTCTATTGAATCAAATTTAATTAGATTCAAATCAAGTGTAGGAATTGGTTAAAGCTTATCATATAAGCAAACCAATTATAAAAGAAATTGGGTTCACCCAGCTGCTAGCAAGGTTAACATTAACCCAATAGGATTTCTCTAAATCCATATTAATTGATACTTTATAAGTCAATTATAACTAATTCAGGTCTTCTTCCTTTATGTATGACCCATAGATTTAATTTTGTCTGGTAGTAAGATATACTATGATCTCTATCATTGATATCACTGAAATTTCTTTCAGTGAGTCAGAATAATTTTACTCTAACTCGATAAGGATAATTGATCCAGAACGATCCTATTAAGCTCTCACAATCTATCAATAACATCTAGCAATATGTAGTGACAATCTAGCAGAACCAAAATAGAACCTCTAGGTGCAATTAATGTATGATACAATTTCTCTATTGTAAGTTCCGACTAGATGGTAGGTCATGGATAAATTATCAAGCCTCATCATTAGTCACATGATAGATTCGATCAACTCAAATCCAATAGTGATTCCAAATGAAAAATTTTTTCTATTAATCACACTACTATGGTCATAGACTTATAGATTTAGCTTCTCAAATCTCATAGAACTACTCCTCTTTATCAAGATTGATAGATCCCATCTAGATACACATGTTGCTCCCACAGCTCAACCAACTGAAGCCAACATCCACTACAAAAATATATGATCAAGTCAATATTTATGCATAGTCAAATTATAGCAGTCTTACTGTGAGCAACTGTGACACCGCAGATCAAAAGATCAGTCATACAACTATAGTATCAAGATATTTATTGACGATTGGATAAAAATTTATGTGATCTCTCGTATGATCATGCTCAGTATTAGTTGTTCTTTAACAACTATCCGTACTTATCGCTCAGTATCTCTACATCCTATATTAAAAACTCATCTATCCTAAAAAAAGCGAATCGTACATCGATCTATCTGGATCGATCACCATCTCCATAACTATCTTATGATCGAAAGCAATTTAGAAATCGATCATACATACCTTTAATTCTCAATACTTTGAGAATATATATCGTAACATCAATTTCAAGGATGGTGCAAGGACGCATAATACTTGAATGAAAAAAAAAATTGCTCTTTATTGATTAAATCAACAGTTTATAGTATAAATTTATGTCATAGAATGAATAATATATCAGCCAATAATTGGCTTCTAGAACATACGTCTAACACATATCCATAGGTCTTTTTTTGGAAGGAGAATGAAATTGCTAATGGCCTATCTTGCAAAGTCAGTTGATTAAAGTTTGTATCAGTAAAGCTGAAGATAGCTTGGGTGTCAAAGATCTAAAATCCTTCAATCAGGCCTTACTTGTAAAATGGGCCGGAGGTTACTAAATCATGATTTTAGCCCCTGGAAGAAAATGTTCAATCCTTCTATCTTAAAAAGTAAACTTTATACATGCTGGAAGCTTGAGCAACGAAGCTCTAGTGTTTGGAAGGAGGTTATTAAAAGCCTCCATCCTTTTGGAATCGAATTAGATTTTTGGTTGGTAATGATCTTAATGTACTATTTTCGAAGGATACCTGAATCCTTGATACTTTTCTTTATGAATCTCTTCCAAACCTCTTTCATGCTTGCCATTTGAAATTTGTTGTCGTAGCCAATTTTTTCTCTTCCGTAACTAATTCCTAGAACTTCAAGCTTCGTTCCAATCCTTCTTAGGCTGGAGAAACTGAGTTACTCATTCTTCTGAATGCACTTGAAAGGTTACATCCATATTCTAACCCTAATAGAATATAGTGGTGACTCTCATCCTCAAGGGACTTTTCTATTGCATCTCTTTACCATTTTATAACTTTTAGAGGGTTAAATGGAAGGTAGCCTATTCTCTTTAGAAGATTAACACCCCATGTAAAGTTAAATGTTGTTTTTGGCTTGGCTTGCTCAATAAGTTGAATAGTAGAGAGGTTCTAGAAAGAAAATGGGTTTCTCCTTAGTTGGCTATCCGCTCTGTGATCATTCAGTTGAATCTGTTTTTCACCTTTTTATCTCGTGTCCCTTTGCTACCTCTATTTGGGCCGTGCTCTGTAATAAGCTCTTGGTTACTCCTCCAAATGGAAGCCTTAATTTGGGACCTCTGTACTACATGAAAATGTTGCTCCTTCTCCAAAAGTGTGCAGCAAGGTGGCTTTATATTAATAGTAGCTATAATTTGGTGCTGTTAGAGGGAAAGGAATAGCAAAGTATTCCTTCATCAATTCTCTGATCCTTATTTAGGAATCTTTAAAATACTTCATCTTCTTAATGACTAGTCCCTTATCTATAAATGTGATGCTTTATTGGTTTCTGCTTGCTGTGGGACAAACTCAAACCTTTTGTGGTTATTGCTCATGGCATCGTTACCACGGCTCTTGCTTTTGATGTGCCTTTTTGAGGAATTTTGAATTCTATGCCTTGGTTCTCATTCTTTCTTTTCTGGATATATTTGTGGGAGACTATGTGGAGATATGGTAGTATGGTGATTATTATAGGATCATTTAGTTGTTGCAGGTTCAAATGGGTAGATACTACTCTCTGAGTCTCTCATCCTTGTATCTGATTATCTTGTCTCCTTTACCATAGGAAGCTTTTAAGTCCTCCTTTGGTTGGTTTTATGCCTGGTTGAAGGGCTCTATCTTTTGCTATTTATTCTCCTTGTATTTTAACCTCTCTTCACTAGCATTTAATCACTTCTATTTAAATTCTTCTTCAGTTATCTGAATAAAATTCAGTTAAGTAATTGGGTCAACCATTACTCTCCTTTACTCCAAAAAAAAGTATAGATTAACAAATCAACTAGTAATGCGTAAGGGAATAAACTTTATTGAGATTTTATGATAGGTGGTAAGGCTAATATCATTCCATGTTTTGCAAGTGTCATAAAAGGATTTTATAGTCTTTAAGTTAAATTCTCAACAGCTGATTTTAAGTTTTGCTGAAAAATATGCTTTACTCCCTTGCTTCACAAAAAGCTATATTTCCAACAAAATATTATATACATTTTCAATTGGCTTGAATAATTTAATTCCATTATGCCTTCTAATATGTTCCTTGACATGTTAAGGACTTATGATAGCTTTCTCTTTCAGGTTCCTATAAGTATAGTGGGAAGGTCTACAACGCTTCAGCTTCACCTTCAGGGTCTAGCTACTCCAAATGTAAGGTTGAAGCAATAAAAGCTCTAAAAATAAATGAAATATGTCATACCAAGACTGCACATTTGGTGGCGTGTGGAGTGGTGGAGGTGGAGATGGGCAGAAGAACCTATATGTGGCATCTAGTTTCTATTACACAGCTGCTCAGGTTAAACTTTGAGTATTTCTCTTATCCATGATAGCCTAGTTAACTAATTCTTGCATATCGACTTACACACAGGTTGGATTTATAGACTCCGAGAAGCCAAATGCTCTGGTTACACCTTCAGACTTTAAGAAAGCCGCAAAAATTGCTTGCAAATCGAGTCTTGAGGAAGCTAATGTCACCTATCCTAATGTCGCGGAGGATAACTTGCCATACATATGCATGGACCTTGTCTATGAATACACATTGCTCATGGATGGTTTTGGTAAGTAACCATGATAAGGCTATTGCCATGCCAGTTAGAAATTTGAGATATTCTATTATTCTTCCTTACTGGTTGTCTAATAATAGGGTTGAAGCCAACACAAGAGATCACATTGGTTACAAAGGTGGAGTATGGTGATTCCTATGTGAATGCAGTATGGCCACTTGGTAGTGCCATTGAAGTTGTGTCATCTCAATCTATACAATCACCTGCATTGAAAAGCTTTCAGCGCTTATGGGTTCAACAGTGACTTTGTAACCAGCATTCTGGCCTATAATGCTAAAAGGACTATTATCCTACTTAAATATTGTAGTGAGGCCAGTCCTCGTGGATCATGTGAACATCTCAATCTTATCTCTATTTCATATTCTGTTTTTATGTGTTTTAAAGGGACATGATATTTCTATTAAGAATAAAAAGGCATGTTATTTCTCAACACTTCCCTTTTCCCTAAAGGTATCCTTTCTTAAGTAGAATTACTTCATATTAGCATTATTATAGTACTTAAGCAGTAGAAAACTTTAATTTCTCATTCCCATTAGTGGCAGCTCCAAGACAACTCCAGTCACCAACCAGATCCAGCCCTCTAAGTTCTAAACCAACCTATTGGATCCATTGGTCTGATCCGATCTTTTTCAAATTATACTAAATGAATAAAGAGATTTTATGACATCATTATTGCTGGTACTTTCCTATAAAATATATATATTCTTGATTTTAATGATCCAATCGCATCCTCTGGTATAGACACAAGCATTAGCGTCACAATACACAACATTTCGAAGATGAAAGGCACCGAAGCACTAGATCTCTAAAGCACCAATCCAAAATGACAAGCATAGCAGTGGGTAAGTTAAAAGCTAACAAAGTAGGTATCATCTCCCAGATATCCAGATGTCCACTAACATAGGGTGCAAAGTATTATCTATATAAACTAGCTCGGATAGTAGTTAATTGCTATTTTAGAGTAGAGGTGGCAATTGAGTCGGATCGGATCATAAATGGATTAAGTTAGATATAGATTAGATCAAAAAAATCTAAATCTAAACCAGACTTATTTATTAAATAAATCAAATTTTAAAATTTGAGTATACCATACTTAATAAATAAGTTATCTGATCCGATCTATTTAATTCATTTAAATTTTAATCATTGTCCGAAATATAACGTGAAGTAAACCAGGAAAGAAAAGAGAGTTTCCAGATAAAAGTGACCGGGGATTCCCGACTCACATTCGAGTCTTCTCACTATAGTTATTTGTCTCTTCTCCTCCTCTTCTTCTGAAAGCAGTCTATGGTTCTAATTTATTTTATTATCAGTGGAATGGTTTATGGGCACCATATGGGATCATGTGGGTGACAATTAATGAAGCGGTCATAAAGCGATGTGCATCAGATTCGATTTTGTGGTTGAAACTTTAAATGGGCAGCAACCAACAGTATTTTGGCTTTTAAATTGAAATGGTAAGCAATTAAACATATCTCTGATCAGCCCTATATAATAAATAGATTAAATGAGTTAAATAAATTAGAAGCGTATAAATTGAATTCGATTTTTTAAGAAATAGATTAAATGAACCGATCCATTTACTATCCAAATTTATTGAATCCGAATCAAAATTTGCTAAAGAAAATCAAGATTGTATTTTGCTAGCCTTGTCCTCTGAGTCTCTTCGGGCACTGCGTTAGAAAGCCTCCGGGGCTAAAATTTCGAATCTTTTCTCTCTGGATGACCGCCTCTCTTCTTTTTCTGTTTCTCTTCCTCTCTCTCCTCCTCCTCCTCCTTTTCTCTCTCTTCGGTCACCGCGACCCACCGTGCCCTGCTTAGCCAGGTTGGATCTGGGTCGGACCCGTGAGTGGATTTGTTTCCTGAGATTGGTAACCTACTGGCGGTTCGGGTCGTGCTATCCAGACCCGAACCCGACCGGACCCGACCCGTTTCCATTTGGGACCCGCTCTAGATTCTATCCCTTCCGGTTCTCCGTCGTTCTTTCTCCGCTCCCAGTCATTTCTGAAGCTCGCACCGTGGATTTCGCCACTTTCTTCTTTCAATCTTCTCGTTTCCCCAAAGGTATGCCTCCCGAAACTATAATTACTTCATAATCTATCAATCTATCGGCAATAGCTTGTTGTAGCAGTTACCATGTGGAGGAAAAGCCTTAGGTCATGGACTCCTCTCCTTCCTGCCTCCTCCTCCCTCTTCCCTCAATCCCATCTTCCCCCTCCATCCAACAGTATTCCCCCCCATACTTCTCAATCTCCCAAAGCCCCCTCCTCCGTCTCAAGCAATACCTTCCCATCAACAACTCTCTCGTGGCAACCCTTCCAATTTCTTCTCCACAAGCCCTCAACCCAACACCCAAATCACTTATCCTGCGAATGATGATCTTAGCGAAAAGGATGACCATGACGATAATTTTGGAGCGGCTGAATCTGCTCGTAAATTGGATGGTGAGATGCTCCGAGATGTGGAGACGGTCGTAGCCTGTCTCAGGGATTTTGGCGGGAACAGCGCAGAGGCCAGGAAGAGGCTGGAGCAGTGCAACGTGCGTGCCTCCCACGAACTGGTGGTGGAGGTCCTCTCCCGCCTCCGCAACGACTGGGGCCCCGCCTTCACTTTCTTCCTGTGGGCCGGCAAGCAGCCGGGCTATGCCCACTCCGCCCGCGAGTACAACTCCATGATCGCTATCCTCGGAAAGATGCGGCGGTTCGACACCGCGTGGACCCTCGTCCATGAGATGAAGGGAGGGACGCCTTCAAGGCCCGGCCCTTCTCTCGTCACCCCCCAGACCCTCCTAATCTTGATCAGGAGGTATTGCGCCGTCCACGATGTCGGAGGCGATCAATACCTTCTATGCGTTCAAGAAGTTTGGATTCGCACCAGGAATTGACGACTTTCATGGCCTCCTCAGTGCGCTCTGTAGGTACAAGAATGTGGAGGACGCCGAGCACCTGCTCCTCTGCAACGAGTCCGCATTCCCCTTCGAGACGAAGAGCTTCAACATTGTTCTCAATGGGTGGTGCAATATTATGGTTTATCTCCGGGAGGCTAAGAGGTTTTGGAGGGACATGGGAAACAGAGGCATCCCCAAGGATGTTGTGTCGTATGGGAATATGATTTCTTGCAAATCGAAAGCCAGCAATCTTACTGATGTCCTGAAGTTGTATAATGAGATGAGGGAGGTTGGAATTGAGCCTGATATAAAGGTTTATAATGCGGTCGTGTATGCCCTGGCCAAAGCCAAGTGCATGGAGGATGCCAAGGGTCTTGTGAAGAAAATGGAGGAGAAGGGCGTCGCTCCAAATGCTGTGACTTTTAATTCTCTCATTAGGCCGCTATGTAAGGCACATCAGGTTGATGATGCAAGGCAAGTGTTCGATGAGATGCTGCAGAGGGGTCTCACTCCTTCTATAAGGACCTATCATGCATTCTTTGATGTGGCGAGGAGTGTAGATGAGGTGTTTGAGCTGTTGAATGGAATGAAGGAAAAGGGTTGCAGCCCAGAGATTGAAACATATATTATGCTGATCAGGAAATTGTGCCGGTGGAGGCAGGATGAGAGCGTCTATAGGCTGTGGAATGAGATGATTGAGAATGGATTGAGTCCGGATAGAAGTGCATATATTGTCTTGATACATGGTCTGTTTCTAAATGGAAAGCTAGAAGAGGCTTCGAGGTATTATGAGGAGATGAAGATGAAAGGTTTTCTGCCTGAGCCAAAGACTGAGGAGATGATCCAAGCATGGCTTTCTGGCAAAGAAGTTGCCGAACAGTCTATAGTGACGGATTTGGAAAGAAAAGGGTAACACAGGACCCCTTGGACAAGAAACCGAGGGGTGCCTCTTGGAGACAGTTTCTAAAACAACCTGGAGCAATAAGTGTTACAAGAGACCAGGGATTCTCTTCTTTTGGTAGCTGAGAATATTTCTTTTGTTGCAAATGAGTATCGTTCACTCTACAAGGTCACTCTACTGTTAAGAAAATCAACCATTGTACAACCCTCTATCAGGTCCTGAACCTCTATGTATCCTGGTAAGTTTATTCAATCTTTAGTTATACATGTTTCAAATGAATGACGCATGCATTGTTATTCATCAAAAGTTCTACATATGAATGCTCCTTTTATGTCTTGCTAATGGTTGTTTTATATATATATATTTTGGATTGTTATGTTAACTGTGGGTACATGGACATATACATTGTCGCTCTGCATGCCTTACAACTAATGTTGCATGCTCCCTATAGGATGCGCCTTTCCTTAAATTTATATCTTAAAATACTGTAATGCCCTATAAATTTATAGCTAAGAATACTGTAAAGCCCTCCCACTCCATTTTCTCCTGTTTCAATATGAGCATCAACATGTTTTCAGCTTCTTTAGATGCTTGGAAAAAAAAGGATGGTAGAACCTTTAAGAGTCAAGCATCGACCATTTCTAACTGAGGATTTTAATTAGAAGATTCTGAGCCCTGTTAATTGTATAAAGGTTCAGAAAGATTAATTGTAGTCTCTTGAATTTAGGTTTTAGCAGCATTTTCCACACAAAACCTTGCTTCTCTTTCATCCTAGATCCCAACCCTTCAACTCCACCACATTAGCACCTTTTATAAATCCACAGAAACCCAAACTTTTTACTTTCTCTTTCTCCCATTTGATTATAGCAATGCAATATCCAAAAGCTGGATTTGGATGCAAACATGTTTCTAAGGGCTGCAATATCATGATTCATTTTGGAATTTGCCGTGTTCGTGGCAACAAATAGTATCCAATTTCGTGAAATTTCTCTATGATTTTCTCATGAAAAGGTCATGGCCAGACTTTAGTGTGAGGTAATGTTGTTATGAAAGTTGCATTTTTTTATCAGATAGGGCCATAGAATCTGCTAAAAACTGTAAATCATTATGCTCATGCCCACATCTGTGTTACATGATTCATTGGGAAAGAGGTCACTTTAAAACCCAAGAAGGATGTTTCACAGCTTAAGATAGCAGAGGCAAGGAAAACGTCCACTTTTTTCTACTGAATCCTTCCTTTGCAAGAAGCAAGGCGAACTGGTGTAGGCTATAATCTCTGTTCTTGTCACCGCTGGTAGATGTGTCCGATAAAGTTCGTGAAGGCCTACCCATAACTATATGTTGTAGACTTGAGTTTGATCATGTACTTGGAGTGAGCTACCTAACTTGTCAGCTATTCTATAAATTTAGTTCTCTACATAGTTTACTTACAAATGCTAAATCCTTATTAGTTCCAGCCCAATTGATTCTTAAAGATGGAAGTTCCTCTCTGTGCATGGATGTTTAGTAACCAAATGGGGACTGTAGAGAACCCCTTTGGGAGGTTATGGGAGTCCTGTGCGAAGGGAAACTCTACTTAAATTTGAAGCAATACCTTAGATTTCCAAATGCTGATTATGTTGTTTATCTGGGATATAAATGTGTCTCTTGCTCTCTATATATATATTCATGACTTTGGTGGTTTCTATTGCAAACCTTACTGGAATTTTGCATATTCATGGAAATAGTTATTCAGTGTAGAGAACTCAGTCTGTTTAATTGGAAAAAAGGAACAGGCCTGGCATTTATTAGATGATCTTGAAATGTCATGCAGCAACCAAACTTTTTGGAAGCAGCATTGCAATTCAAGCTTTTTGAAATCTAGATGGACAGTCAGTGGCTTGTTCTAGTGAGAGACCAAATGATGCAAAGATAGATATTCTATAATATTTTAGGTTATGATTGGTTTAAAGAAATTGGAGGTTTTCATTATCTTTTGCATAAGGACTTATATATAAGTCACTAATGATTAAGAATCGAGTGCCAGAATTGAGTGCCTGAATGTTTGAAGCTGCTCAGAAGGCATTCTATGGCTGTGATTGGTTTCATGGGAATAATCATGAGTACACTGATGGAAATTTGGTGATTTTGCACATTCGTCATCGAAGTGTTTACAATGACTGTCGCAGGATGGTTTCCTTATAGAGTTACAAGGTTAGGTACATCAACAACCTCATGAGATATTAAATTATACAGGTAATTCATGCCATGGGCTTAGCTGGATAAGTCAGTAGGAATGTGAGTGTTGGTCTTCTTACCACAGTATATTATTGGTTGAGTCTGAGGGATGTATTGAAGACTATTAGTTAGATTTACCATCATGCTTGCAGAGGATGAATGAATTGTGTGGAATCATGATTTTCATTATCTATTTCCAAGCACTCATCATGGACCTGAAGCATGGATTTTTTTAAGTTATTTAGTGCACATTGATTGTTAATTCTATGTTTGATTTGGAAGTTAGATTTTGAGTATGGCACAATTCATACTGCAGAGGCAGCTGATGTTCTTATCTGCGGATTTGACTTAAAGAATGTATTGATATCATGAAGTCCCCTGGTTAATGTTCTGACCCATACATGAAGTTTATTCCTTACTGCACAAAATATGGGTAATGATGGAAACTCAGTTGCAATAGTGCAGTGGAATTTCATATTCTAACTAATGGACAGACAAACTGTCAAAACAGAGGCTAGAAAGTTCATCTAGGTGCTTGATTTATTATTATGGCACCAAATATGATTCTTTCTACCTGAACAAAGGGTGCCTCATTATTCTACAAGATGCTTGCCAGAGTTGTCTTCTTTTGATGTGGTTGGAGGATTTCTCCTGAAATAAAGCTGGTATATTATTGATGACCATAAGCTGATACAGAGGCCATTTCACTTTCCTTAAATCTTTTAAATTGGATGTTGTAGCTGGAGTGGACATTGATGGGCAATTTGCTGCCTTTCTGAATGGAAATCTTGCCTTTCTCTAGGTTCCCTGAGATTACTAGAATCCATCTTCTTTGGTGTTTCTGGTTTGGCAATTGTCTTGCCATCTTGAAATTCTTGGTGTTTGTTAATGGAACCAATCAGTCTTCTAAGTCCTAGTTGTCCTTTAGGATAGGGAGATCCAGTCACTCCTTTGCTTATTATTCATTATGTTCTCATCAGCCATTTGCCAGACAGAAATGCTGAGTCAAATTATGAGTTTCAGATGTTAATAGCTGGAAAATCTGCAGCATGATGAGAGATGATATTCTAGTTTATCCTGATGATTCTTTATAAAATCTGCAGCTGGAAGGTATATTCTATTGTTTTCAGTCTCTTATCGGTGGGAGTGCAACATGGTAAATAAAGGTTGGGTACATGCATAGTCATATACATGACTGCCTTTGTTGATGAATGTAGATACAGAAATTTATGTGAAACAATATTGGAATGAAATATATATTTGGTCGAGAAAATATGGATGCAAATCAGATGAGCAAATCTATATCTGATGTAAACGTACATGGATATGAACAGGATAGCGATTTAAGGAAAGGAAGGATGAAATTGATGAGTTATGTCCCACAGTTAGACAATATGTGATTGTGCCTTTAGATGGTTGTTAGAGGCTATATCACAACTCACTTTGAATGGCCATGTAGATTAGGCCAATGGTAGATTAAATACTGCAGACTGAAGTGTCACAAAGTCCTTGCTATAGAGAGATAGACTAGGTTCAGATTGACTAGATTTGGAGCCAAATCCAGTTAGGTTCCCTACCATCTGATCTGTCCAATCCACACCGATCTCCATACATTAAAAAAAAGGCCATTAATACGGATGGAATGGAAGCCCACATGCCATTAATGCGAATGGGACAAAAGCCCATCCATTTGTGTTTATTTTAGAGGGTTCTTATTTATCTTGCAAAGTTTGCATTTATTTTGAAGCATTTCTATTTATTCTATTTTTATTTATTTGGACTTATATGTGTTTATTCTAAAAAGGTTCATGCTTATGAAGGAGTTTGTGTTTATTCTATCTGAAGTTTGTGTTTGTCCTTCATTGTTGTTGTTTATTGGCTAGGACCATTAATGAGGATAGTATAGGTAACTTTATGTCTCTTCCTCAATAAACAGTAATAATGGAAGATAAACACAAATTTTGGATGGGATAAACATAAATCTCTTCAAAATAAACACGAACATTTTAGAATAAATACAAATGAGTCTAGAATAAATAGAAATGTTCTAATATAAATATATACTCCGCAGGATAAACAAAACTATTCTAGAATAAATACAAACCCGACCCCCAACCCTTGGCACACATGACTTCTGTGCCATCCGCATTAATGGCGCATGGGCTTCTATCCCATCTACATTAATGGCATTTTTTTTTCAAACCCAAATTGATGGAAAAGTGGTTAACCTTTTGGTTTATTGCATAGAGATCCATGCGATTTGGATGGCAGAGAACCTGATTGGATGTGGAGTCAAATCTAGTCGACTTAAGCCTAGTGTCCATCTCATCTCTCTCTCTCTCTCTCTCTCTCTGCGCGCGCGCACACACACACGGATATATATATATATATATATAGTACATTGCTGAATGAATGTTCAGACCTGATTTTGGATTTTCTTTACCAGGATATGGAATACAGTTGGAACCTTATTGATGCAGGACCACTCAGGGTTGGCCTGTGCTGCATGAGAGGATTATAGAGATAGAACTGAATTTATCAGCAAATGGTAGTGCAGAAAAAAAAAAAAAACTGTCTAATGTTTTTGAGTGAAGAGCTGGTAGGAAAAAAAAGAACACAAAAATTTTACGGCTTAATTGAAAGGTCTTCTATGGATTTTAAACAAATATAGTTAATATTTAGCACAGAAATTTACAGATGCAACAAAACACCAAGAGAGGAATCAATATAAATTTAGAATAAACAGATTGATATGTTAATCAAATAAATCATAATATGGAGTTGCAGAATTTGTTGACAGAAATCTGATATAAAACAACATGAACAGTCAACAATAAACAGAGCAAAGAATAATAAAGCAGGTATAGAAGAGGAAGAAGAGAGAATAATAAGAAAGATAGGAGAGAAGCACGAGAGAGGGAGAGAGAAGAGGAGGTGGCCGATCCTTGGCCAAAAAGTGTTTCTTGATTCCTTCATAAAACTTGGCGTACCATATTTCTCAATAGCCTTTTTGGACTCTTTATAGATTGACTCTACAAATTCCCCTAATTTGAGTCATCTAGGACTCTTTACATAGAAGAAAATCCCTTTGCAATCTCGTAACTACCAACTTATTTGACTCTTACTAGGACTCCTAAAGTATCATGGTTACTGCAGCATGCATTGTTCATGCTATAGTAAACTGAACAGTAACTCCTAGTTACTTTCCTATTGAAAACCCATCAACTAATAAAACACTTAATTCAGATCCAAACGATCTCTAAACTAAATAAACTAGAAAAGTTTGGAGTGTTGGACTTTTGTTGACTACCCTGGATCCAAAGGATGCTCTCACATCATATGCTTCTGCTGCTCAGATCTTGTCCTCAAGATATTCCTGATGTCAGTCTGAAGCTTGATCCACCATTAGATCTTCAATGTTTGATGATGGAAGCCTATATATGACTTTCATGCTATTATGTGATAAGAGTCTCTTTGATTGATGACCAGCAAGTTGTGAATCATTGTTTCAATCATGGTCCTTGATGTATCTAGCAAACCATTGAGGAATAGATCTTCATATTGCTCTATCTCCATTATTGCTCTTAGGACTATGACTCGATCTCGCCATGCATTCTCTTCATGTAGATCTTCATTGATGTGATCTTATATGCTCAGGATACCTGATAGATTATTATCCGCAGCATTTTCAATCAATAAATCTTCAATTGCAGCATCTTTGGATGATGGATTCCCTATGGTAGGTTCTCCATGTGTTTGATCCTCAATTATGGGCTCTTCTGCAATGATTTTTCAACTTTGTGACTCTTGATATGTGGTTCAATCTTGATTGCAGCATTTCTTTCGGAGATTTCAGGGAGTAACTTGTTTAAAGACTATATCATATGTACCCAATATAGCTCATCCAGATCCTTGTTGCGAATACTATGTGTTCATTCTACCACTGTCCTGTTCACATTGATCGATCACGGATAGGTATCTAATGGCCAATGGAGTAAGTATGACTGGCATATTGGTAAATCAATCAACTTTATACTCGATATAGGTAGGGTGGCAAAAATCGATCCGACCTATCAATCCGATCCACATTCAAACTGTCTTAAACAGGTTTGGGTTTGGATTAAACGGGTTTGGATTGTAAATGGTTTGATTTGTTTAACCTGTTTAATAATCGGATCATGTTCAGGTTTCAGACTGCTGATCCGTTTAACTCGTTTAATAAATGGGTTGGATCGGATCAGATCGGGTTATAGCTATAACCCGTTTAACCCATGACAGCTGAATCCTTTAGGGGCTTTAGGGGTTCCGCTATTCGCCACTTCGGTCCCATTCCATTTTTCCATCCTATCTTGTTCTCGACTCTCGACGCTCTAGGATTTTCTCCTTCAGTCCTCCACAGCTCCACTTCTTTGGTGATCGCCGGCAGATGCTTCTACCTCCTCCGGTGCTTCTACCCTCCCTCGGTTTCCTTCGGTGTATTCGCCGCTTCGGCTCCATTCCATTTTTCCATCTCATCTCGTTTTGGACTCTCGATGCTCTAGGGTTTCCTCCTTTAGTCCACAGCTCTACTCCTTCGGTGGCCGCCGGCAGATGCTTCCACCTCCTCCGGTGCTTCCACCCTTCCTCAGTTTCCTCCTCCGGACGCTCTAGGGCTTGTGCGGTTGTGTCGCTTGGTGCCTTGGCTGCTCGAGATCTAGAATTTTTTTTCTTTTCCTCTTCTGTGGCCGGTGCCCTTCTTCCTCAACGGCCGTCGCTGAGGGGTTGGCCGCACGAGATCTAGGATTTGTCCTCTTTTCAAGTTTCCTCTTTCGTGCTTCTTAAATCCTTCCAAGGTATATTTCTCATTTTTTTCCTCCCATTAGTTTTGTATTCTGTTTTGTATTCTTTTGATTTCTATTTTTTATGCTAATTGTCAAAATGTGCAGAGATTTGTTTTAAGGTTTGTGTAGGGAGGCTATGATGATTTTGGAATATCTTTTTGCTGATTCAACTGTTTCTAACAGCAATAATTTGAGATAGTCTTTTTCTATAGGCAATCGATTGTTGTCGTTTTGATTTAGTTATAGATGAAATACTAAATCTGGGCCTCCTCTTCCTCTTCCTTGATGTTCTAACTATTTTAATTTTTGGTGGTTAATATAAATTTTCATTATATGATATAGATGGATAAGGAGCCTGTCGTCAAATAATGGCAGATTTTCTCCTCATACTTTATATTATTTAAAGTGATCATATGTTAAACAGTGGCAGCATTTGTTCTCCTTTAGGGATAATGTGTTTCCAGCTTGAAATGGTATATTTTGTCTTGAATTAAACATGCTGGTTGTTTGTGATGTTTGTCTTATTTAAAAACAGGTTAAACGAGTTGGGTCAGGTCGGTTAAACAGATTGTTCATCTAATAAACAGGTTAATCGATAAACAAGTTAAATGGGTTGGGTCAGATCGGTTAAACATGTTATCTGTTTGATAAACAGGTTAAACAGATTAGGTCGGGTGATCTATTTATTAAATGGATCAGGTTCATATTTGAAAATTTGATCTGTTTAATAAACAGATCGAGTTCAATTTTGATGTTTCTGATCCGACCCGCATCGGATCCGATCCATTTATGACCTGACCCCATCCGACCCGATTGCCACCCGTAGATATAGGTTTCTCTAAATTATATGAGGATTGTTATACATTTATGGCTATGTAATATGATGCAGTGTTGGTATTAAATGAAGTTTTAGATGACAAAGTTTGGAGTAACGAGGGCCAAGCCCAGCCTGTTAGCTTTGTTGATTTTTTGAATTTCAAAAAACTTGACATCACTGTCTTTTGGAGTAATAAGGGCCAAGCCTAGCCCGTTAGCTTTGTTGATTTTTCAAGTTCAAGAAACTTGACATTACTGCCTTTTTGTCGGACATACATAATTTTCTCTGCTTTCAGGAAGAAAGTTAACATATCAACTTTGTTCTGATTTATATTTGTCTTGTTTTTTTACCAAGCATCACAATCTTGCCGGTGCAAAGGTGACTTAAATAATGAAATTCCTCATTCCTTCTATATTCTTTAAGTTTTGCACGCTCATTATACCTTAAGTTGACAACCATAATATGTTCTCAAGGTCTCTTCCAAACTTAATTGTACTTATCTCTTGCTTCTGTATCTAATAACCACAAGTTTCATATGGTAGCTCTCTGCTTTGGATCCCACCCATGTTCTATACTACATTATAATACAACAACAGTTGTAAAAATCTGTTGCATGCTGTCACCTAATTTACATGTACCGTGCATGGCTCATGCATTAAAATATTAAAACATATGCTGTTCATTATGTCTGCATGTATTTTTTGCTGCTTTTCCTTTTTTTTTTTTTTTTTGCTTTCCCCGGTGATGTGCTTGCTTATGCTTCCACTTCTTTCCCCTCTTCCAGAAAACTTAACATTGAGAGGGTCACTCTTGTCAAATCGACAAAACGTTGCTTGTTCCTCGATACTACCCTGGACTTGTGGATGTCCACAGATATTCTTTGTTCCTACTGTTGGTTGTGTCGCACTAAACGAAGATCCCAAGCAGATGCTGTAAACTGTCTCTCTGAACGAATAACTATGACCGCATGCCACGGCTGATTCTCCTTTGAGTTCTCACTGTCCACCTTTTTGTGCGCAGTGCTATACACTGTCACTTAAGTTTATCCCACCATCTATAACTTATTCTGATTCCTGCTGCTTCTTTCTTTGTGTGTGTGTGTGTGTGTGTGTGTGGAATATGTTTCCTGTTGCTGAGGCAAGTTTCTGTAATCGAAACGAAGATATTCTACCACTAGACAATGCTCAAAATTTGTAAAACTAATTCAAACAGAAGTTCTACCACAAATAATATTATCATATGTACATCAGCGACTGTCCCTTGCTTATGAATGGATTTACCTATATAAAATTGGTGGAAACAAAAGAATCCTACAGAGTTCTACCACTAGATTGTCACCTCCTGCCTATTTTCACTTAATATACAGCTGGGATTCGTAGCTTTAGAAGGGTAGCAGGTCACTCTGGTTTGATCTCAGCTGTGGAAGGTTTGAGTAGTAGTAATCATGGTCCGACATATCGAGAGCAGGTGTTGATCCAAAAGCCATGCATGCACTGTGGAAGTCATCCAGATTCAGGTCCGTGAACCACTCATTTTCCTCTTTTGGACGCTGCTCTATTGCTGGCTGATACCCAGTTATATTGTTGACTCGTACTCCTTGCATTCCATTGAAAGCTTGAGGTGGGTGAGCTCCAACCTGAGCCATATCATCAAAGTCCGGGAACATGACATCGTTATCTATGTCCGATTCGGGTGTTCTGAAGCTGTCCGATCCTGTGTCATCCACAGAATCCATCGTCTCTCCAAACGATGCTGCCTCCTTTTGTTGCTGCATCTTCTCCCAGGTGTTCTTCTTGTTGTACAACCGGCAAAGAACCCAGTCATCAAGCTGCATGAATTCATGAATCTTTTCATCAGATCTATATTCACAAAGATGCCAAGAACAAAAATTTATGGATCTCTGATTGTCGATGACATACCCTTAGGCTTCCCTTCTTGTTGGCTGCTCGGTTCGTGTCGGCAAGCCTGTACTCATGCATGATCCAATCAGTCTTCACTCCTCTTGGTGCCTTCCCAGAGTAAACACTAAGGCTTTCTTGATCCCGAGAGGCCTACTGCTCCCCTTCGGAGTCACGGGTTTATCAGCACCGGTCGCCTTCCAGTACCCCCTCCCGGCGGCCCTGTTAGGCCTCGAGCCATTCGGGTACTTTCGATCACGAGGGGTGAAGAATACCACTCTTTTAGCCCGAACAACGCCTTCTCTGTTCATATCACAAACAAGAATCATATATCAACACAGCTCTATATGAATCATGAAACATAAGAACAGAATATGGTTGGAACGGGTGCAATACCTGGCAGATCCCATGGGTCATATTTGTAGAGATCGACCTCGGCGATGATGGGCACGGGCAGGCGCTGGCAGGCCACCTTCTTGCAGAGGTAATGAACGACGAGCTCCTCGTCGGTCGGGTGGAACCGGAATCCCGGCGGCAGGTTGAGCTCCGCCTCAGCATCTCTTCTGCTGCTCCCATTGTCATCGTCCTCGCAACTCTATTGCCTGGAGGATTACCGTTCCTTGTACCAAGCTTTAGAAATGGCTGAGGCGGCGGTGAGATTTCTGCTCTCTTCGTTGTTTGGATGGCAATGCTTGGGAACCGGAGGGGGATTTATAAACACTTCCATGTGAAAGGGGACGCCGGTGCGGCTGCGCTGGGCCCTGCGGTCCACACGTGGGCTCGCGGAAGCTTCCCATCAGTGGGAGTCAAAGGGCGTGACCGCCGCCGACTTCCAATGGTCGACAAAATTGGATCTTTGGGCTCGGTCTATCTCACGGACACGCGCAGAATGATTCCTATGCGAGCTCCATATCCACGTTATTTTGTCGGGATCGGACGGATGGGATGCAGGTTCAGGAGTGTCCTTGAGAGAGTGTTCGTGCGACCAGGTCCCAAAGAGGGTGTCTTTGGGTGTCCTGTGGGTAATGAATATTTTAATTGGGGGGTTATATTTCGATGGGGGCGACGTGGTTTGGTGCATCTCCCCTAATCTATCTCTTTGTGGCACGTGATAAAGGATGGAGAAATGGAACATAGGATCCATTGAACCGGGACCGTTGGGTGGACCGTCGTGGATTCTGGGGGAGTTAACGAGGTGTCTGGGGATGACGTCAGTGCCAACGTC
The DNA here is from genome assembly GCA_000441515.1 of Elaeis oleifera. Taxonomy (NCBI): domain Eukaryota; kingdom Viridiplantae; phylum Streptophyta; class Magnoliopsida; order Arecales; family Arecaceae; genus Elaeis; species Elaeis oleifera. The sequence goes on along the minus strand of KE504692.1, from coordinate 324,259 downwards.
CAACGCACCGAATTTAAAGTTCCAGACCTTTCCTTGTTGAAAATGTTTTTGTCCCCATCTCAGCCTCTTACGTGTTTGGAAAGAAACCGGTGTTGTCGGCTGTGTTAACTCGGGTTTGAGCGTCGACGGGTCATCATGTTGGGTTAACTCAGCTTGGGTTGGCTCGATCGGTTCCGATGAAGTCTCTTCCTTGATTGGCTTTTTGGACTTGCAAAGATTGTTTTCTTGAGGAGAATTCCTGTTGGACTGGGAGAATTCCTGACGTATCGGGAGGGAGAATATTATGTCTAATTAGTTGAGGCATGCTATATCCAGGAAAATCCTACTTGAAGGCACATGTTTTTTTAGCTGGCCAACATTAACTTGTTCAAAGATATTCTGCTTGAACAACATTTTCCAACTGTCTCATCTAGCACATTTCTATTTGTTGGTCTTCATAAATAGGAGAAAGGTCTATATGAAAAGTAATGAGAGTATTTTGATGATCTTTTAGAAAGATCGATGCATTGCTTTATAATTTCATTAATTTAATGGAGTTGGTTGGGCTATTAACCTAATCTCTCCCAATAATCAAGTAAATTATGTACTGTTAGTTAACATTTAAGTAGGAAAGTATCTATGTATTGTTGTTTTATTTGTTTATTGAGTTTTCATATGAAGTATAATAGAATATTTTATATTATATATAAAAATATTTTTTTGATAGAAAAAGAGGGAGACTAGTCCATAATATAATTATCTAGATCCAGAAATTTTATACTAAAAGTTAGGGTAGACTTTCAAAGAAATAAAAGGAAAACAATAAAAGGTGGGTAGCCTTCTCAATCATCTTGGAGATTGTGAGAACTCTTAATTGCCGAGCTAGTAAAATTTAATATTTTCTTTTTTCATCAAAACACATGCCAAATACATTGTTCAATGGTACACAATCATTGTTAAAAAGCCAACTAATTGGTAGGCTTTCAATATTAACCAATCTTTGATAACCCTAACTTAAAAATTATCAGCAACTAAGTCAAGCATTTGATTCTCTGATCTCTCCACAATTATCGGGATAGATTTCCACATTTGTGCTTTTCTATACTTATATAATTTTTTTCTATCTCTCTATTAGATAATCTAGTCAATTACATGCTCTCTAATCTTTTCATAATCATCGGAGTCTATTTTCATATTTATACTCTCTACAATCATAGGATTCTTTATTGACTTTTATTATTATACATATCTTATAATTGTTCATAAATCATAAAATTTTATTCTAGTTTTCTAAAATTATATAATTTGTATTCTGTGAGATTACATGTATTCAAGGAATAATAAAATCAAGTCATGCTTTCTAGCCAATTTTCTCAAGAATCGTAACTAAACCCCTGCATAAAACATATGAGCACTATTATTAAAGCATCTGAACGTCCCATCCTTGCAAATACTAAATTAGGATTGGCAGGGAAAATATTATCTCTTGTACTTTATTTCAGATTTGGGATTGGCAAGGGTGTCATTTCTCAAGCCATTTTCTTATTCTTTACTCGAATTAATAATCTTATGGTGCCCTTACACTTCATTTTTTTTTGAGAAATATAATTAGGTGTCTCTCACACAAAGAAAGGGCTATCATCCAGTAGAAATAAGACTAGCAGCAAAGATTGAAAATTAAATACAAAATCCCGACAAACTAAAACGTATAAAGCTAATCATAAGTACTTGAGATAGGACTTGAAAAGAGTAATCACATCCATTCCCCTATTAGGAACAAATTTCTAACTGATATATGAGGTTCCATTTTCTCTAAACCATGTACATGACCCATGGCATTGTCTATGATTAAATTACGATGCTTTAATAATAGTGATGGAGTAAGACTTTGGTAAAATGACTCGGCCGAAATCCGAAAACTCAGCCAACCTTTTTGCTGTTCCGAGTCAAACCAGCACGTGCCGACTCTACCATTCGGCGTTGGAAGAACAACGGTCAAGCTCATAATAAAATCTCGGCGGCTCGGAAAAAATAATTGTCCGCCGACGCAATCTGATCAGGATTGGATGAGGACGAACCAACAACTGGCTAACACTCGGTCTTTTCCATCAACTCTTCCTTTCCACACGCGACCTTTCCTTTCTTTTAAAATGGGCAGCCCATATCCGGTCCTCGTTCTAATCCACAACAAACGTCCCCACATCCTGGTCCAACTTAGGCTGGACCTTGGACTCGGCTCGCTACGCGAGTCGACCGGGTGACGTCGCCCGGCTTTCCCACCGGCGGGTCACCATCGCCACAAGCCAACGTCATCCCGTCATGCCGCCGGCTAACCAGCCACTAATTGTGGCATGATTTGGATTGATCGAGAAATTGTTAGACTAACCTTGTGGTGGAGATGCATACTTTAAGGGTTTATTTTTATGGCCAGCGGTGCAAATGGACCAAGCCAAGTGTAGTTGAGCTTAGCTCGATCATATTCGAGGGTGGTCAAGGTCGAACCCGGGCTACTTGTGAGCTTCTTCTCAGCCTGCTTCTTTGCATTCGAAATTGGATGGTGTATTTTTTTTTTTTTAAATGAAAGAACCTAGGTAGTGATGTTTCCATTATATTCCTTGGAACAAGGAAAGAATTATTTCATTTGATGTTTTCGAGGTCCAAATATTGTTCAGGCATGGCTGAGCCTTGAAACATGGCTAGAACTTGGATTGCTTTCGAGTTTCGGTTAGCTTGAATGATCCACCAAGCTTGGAAGGCCTCTCCATGCTGGTGATTTGATGCTGGGATTACGTGGAGTGCATCCGAGTTGAGGGCCTGGTGAAATTAAGCGAAAGGATTTTGATGGTGTGGGAAATGTGTCTTAAGTACTGCTTTATGATCTCGGGGGGTCCAGGGGAGATGATGATTCTGTCTCCTCCCACCGTCCCACATGGTGCTCGTTCTGTGGAACCCTATCAATATTGGACGGATAACAAGGAACATGGACAAAGGAGACAAAGGGGTCGGGAATCAAGTTACGGCAATGGATTGGGTAAGATAAGATTGAAAGCCAGTGCCGGGAACCGATGCCATTATCTTAACTAGGTACAATAACACTGTTCATGAATCCTTATCCCGGCTTGGAGTGATGCCTTCTTTTGCATGTTATGAATAATTCTGTGTAGGCCTTTAGAGGGTATATGCCAGTATATTTTTTATATGAAAAGCAGTGAGGGAAACCCTTTTGTTTTTTTTTCGCTTTTTGAGCAATGCTGTGAGGGGGCTACTGATACGGGAAGACAGCTTATCTTAGTTTGATCCAATTTTCATCTAAGCTCGGGTGTTAGCCAACCTATTTGCCTCTATGATTTCTCAGCCGAGGTACCAGATCAAGATTTGAGGTGGCTGTTACACATTAGGTAGTTATCATATCCGGTCTATATGCTAAATATGCTCGGGATCTTATGGGTGACAACTCATCCCAGTCAAATGAGATAGAAGCAATGTAATTCTATCAACCACTCCTATTTTTTTTCTAAAAATACTAGGCTGCCCCACATATAAATAGGAGAGAATAGAGGATTCTAGGTAAGCTCTTATGTTCCACTCTCTCTCTTATTTCACTATTCTTTGATAACTAATTTGAATGTCTGAGAATCTTCGTTGAAAATAACTCCAACAAGAAACTTCTATATGCTAAATATGCTCCAGATCTTATGGGTGACAACTCATCTTAGTTAGGTGAGATAGAAGCAGTGTAATTCTATCAACCACTCTTGCTTTTTTTCTAAAAATGGTAGGCTGCCCCACATATAAATAGGAGAGAACAGAGGATCCTAGGTAAGCTCCTACGTTCCACTCTCTCTCTTATTTTCACTATTCTTTGATAACTAATTTGAGCGTCTGAGGATCTTCGTGGAAAATAACTTCAACAAGAAACTTCTATATGCTAAATATGCTCCGGATCTTATGGGTGACAACTCATCTCAGTCAGATGAGATAGAAGCAGTGTAATTCTATCAACCACTCCTGCTTTTTTCTAAAATGGTAGGCTGCCTCACATATAAATAGGAGAGAACAGAAGATCCTAGGTAAGCTCTTACGTTCCATTCTCTCTCTTATTTTCACTATTCTTTGATAACTAATTTGAGCATCTGAGGATCTTCATTGAAAATAACTCCAACAAGAAACTTGATTTATAGATTCATCTCCACCCGATGCGGTGCCAGACTCTAGCCACTTTAGATCGTTGCTCCAACATTAGGTTGGCTGCTAGCAACAACCGCTACCATCTATACTTGGATCCCCAATCTTTTCCCAACGAAGGAGGGGATCAAGCAGCCGGCTTAATGCATTCAAAATTTTCAATTTTTAATATGTTTGGAAACATCAAAACTAATTCTTGCAAATGGCACCCTATGTTAATGACCAAGACAACCATCTCATGCAATCCAAAACACTAAATCCAATTGAGATTGACAAGAACTCTACTCTGTCGCCAGTGCAGATAGTTTTTACAGCAAAAATCAAAGTCGTCCATTTTGTATCTTCCGCCAGCATTTTACTGCTCTCCTCTGCCAAACCAAATTGCCATGTGATCAGTCTTCGTGCTTGTATCTTTTAAATATTTGAGAACTATTTAAAAACTCTAAGCAGTAAGCAGAGGAGATTGTGATGAGATTGTTAAGGACCAAGTCAGATGGCTAATTCAAAATCCCATTATATTAACACAACTGACAGTTCAAAGCCAGTCTTGTTCTTGACATTATCTTGCTCATCTTAATGCGTTGGCTACTATATATTGGAGGAAGAGGGATTAGCAAAGATATGATGGTTGGATTGATATGTTTCTGTATTCCAGCTACCAATGCATCAGGACTAGCTTGGCAAGCATAACGCTAAGCAGGGCGAGTTGTCATTAACTCCTCTGTAAACAATTCCATGATCTTTGATTCTTTGGATCTTCAACATGCGAATATGACTTTCTCATTCTTTATTCCAGTACATTGTATTAGTCATTGCGGCGTTTGTCTTGTAGCCTCTACTATTATTGTAGTCTAAGAGTTGTCATCACTTTAAAGGATATGTATACATAATAATATTATGTATTATTTAGAAATTAAGTCCGTCACTTGTTAATTTTATATGTGACATGACACATGCCATCTGAGAAAATTATAATGTTTATGAAGTTTGTAAAGCATGTCTGATGCCAGAAATCATCGATGAAAGGGGCAAAAACCGAGTGCCGTGTTTGGAAGGAATCAAGAAAATAATAAATTTATTCTATATCATAGTGAACCAAGGTGTCCCACGTTGAATTAGTACCCCAGAAAAGGACATTGTGTTTCACAATTTTGTGTTGCCATACATCAATCACTGCTGTATGCTAGCTGGATTATGTACGCGCATGTATGGGTTATTATATGTATCTATACCAATCTATTTGGGCTGTCACTTTTGTGTGTAGGGACTATCATATTTATCTGCACCTATCAGACATTGTAACTCTTTATTTTGGAATCAAGCTCGTTGCTCTTTCTACCAAAAAAGAAAAAAGAAAAGGCAATGTGTTTGACAGGATGATAGCCTTAATAAATGTTGAAAAAAAAAATCAGTCAAAACTTTTAGAAAATTACTATATTATTATATAATTTTAAGTACTATTTAAAAAATAAAACTAAAAAAAAAGAATCGAAAAGAACTTGCTTGAATCGAGGTATGTGAAATATTTCCTAAGAATACGATTTGCCTCCTATGTGTGGGTCTATGGCTATCCCAGCCTCCAGGTACAATGACCCAGCTCAACCCGATCGTTCTCTATTGAGCACGATTGTTGGGGTGGCTGACCTAACAAACTACTTTCAGATGCTCAATTAAAAAAAAAAAGAGTAGAAAAGGAAGGAGGAGGAAATATCTGATCTGTATCTCAAAAGAAAAAAGTCTCAGATAGAGCACAAGAGAGAAGAGAGAAAAGAAAGAATCGATATTTTGATTGATTCCAAAGAATTGGATTTAGAGTCTATTTACAGATTATGTCCATACAACAGAGAATTGTATGCTGTGGAAAGGATAAATTGCTCTCGAAAAGAATCTATTGATTCTCCCCTAATTGGTTGAATCATAGGTATGATGATTTACTTCACAAGTGAAGTCTCTGGCTCAAGTCCAGGATGGCCTAACTGTGCCAGAGAAAGAATAAAAGAAGCATCTAACACTTTCATGCATACCTCATTTGGCTCGAAGGGATATAACAAAGATCAACAAAATATGACCCAATCTACCAACCCGACCCATGTTTGACCTGTCATAAATAGGTTTTGATTTAGGTTAAACAGGTTCGGATCATAAGCAGGTCGATCTGTTTAATCTATTTAATATTTGAATCAGATTTGAATTTTAGATATTTGACCTATGTAATCCGTTTAACCTATTTAATATTTAGGTTGGATTGAGTCAGATAACTCATTTAATATATTTAACTCATTTAATCTATTTAAGATCTATTTAACATATCTAAAACCTACTTAATTTATTCTGACTCATTTAACTCGACCTATTTAACTTGTTTAATCCGTTTAACACGTTAAAAGCTCATTTAACCTATTTAACCTAACTTGATCTGCTTAATAAATGGGTTAAGCAGATCAGATCAGTTATTATTTAATAAATAGATCGGATTTATATCTAAATTTTAATCTATTTAATAAATAGATCAGATTTGGATTTGATAATTTTTTGATCCGACCCACATCGATCCGACCTATGTCCAATTCGATTTGATCTAATTGCCATCCTTAGATATAGCTCAATTGGTAGAGCTCTTCTCTTACAATTGGGTCATTGCAACTATGAGTTGGATGTCTAATTATCTAAACGATAATCATAGCATCTTATACCTGAATCGCTAGCTCATTTTTCTAAATAATAGGGAAGAGGACTGAAATATACCACTAAAAGACTCTACTAAGACAAAAGATGGGTTGTCAAGAATGTAGAGGAGGTAGGATAGACAGTTGGTCACATCTAGTATGGATCATATATAGATGAGATTCAGTGGTTCTCCTATAGTTTCCTCAAGTGGGATCCCTGAGAAAGAGAATAAAGTTGGCCCTTGCGAATAGTTTGATGCACTATCTCCCTTCAATCCTTTGAGTAAAATATGGTAAAAGAAAGAAAAATTCATGGACCAACCCCATCATCACTATCCTGTAGGAACTACAAGATCAGCCCAGATGCTGAAAGAGCAGGTGCCATAGTTTCGAAGAGATAAGATATTTCAAAAATGTCATGTCTTCGAAAATCAATATTTTCTTCCGAAGAGTCATGTCTCTTTGAAAAGAGATATTAATTGAAAAAAGAGTTTTAAAATTTTTAAATAACTAAAATTTAGGAATAAAAAAAAATTAATTTTTTTCTATTTTTAAATAACACTCCAACAATCCCCCATAAAAGATTATTTTTAAAAAAATATATAAAATATAGTGGCATCTTATACTATATGATAGGTGAGGTGTCCTGCAGACTTGAACCTCACTTAGTATTAATAGTATTTATCTGAAGGAACCGTACTGGATTAGATCTTAAACTAGGTCCTTTAACTTAGATTTTAATTTATCATACACAGTATGGATCAAATGGGTCTTTATACAGTCACCGTCATTTTAAGGTCTTATGTTTAGTACCTAAATTTTCATGAAAATTTTGTTAGGATTAGACCAAACCCCTAGTCGCGATCTATACGATAATTCTCACATAAATAAGTCCTCGAAGTATTTTTATGACCTAATATCCTATAGATTTCTATCTTGGACTCGTTAAGAGTATAACTCAACCTTTTCAATTTTCTTTGTCACTAATAAGAGCACTCATCATAGGGATGGAAGGAGATACATTCCGAGAATATGCTCTAGCATGATCACTCAATCAGCTTTGTTCTATCATATTGAATCTTATTCATGAAATCTCCAATCACAAGTTGGATATCCACTATTGATGACCACATAGTGGACTTAAGCCCCATCCCCCTTGATGATTCAAGCACTCCATGCCTAGACAAACCCTTAGTTAATTGATCCACCAAATTTTTTTCAGACTTGATAAATTCTAAAGAAATGATATTACTCTTTTAAGTTGTCTTATAAATTTGTGATGAATGTGGATTTGTCGATTCATCTTTTTATTAGTACTCTTTTGATTAGTAAGTTCAATTATGGCTTTATTATCACAATGGATTGATATGGCTAAAACTAGCTTAGATTATAAAGGTAGCTCTAAGATAAGAATTTTAATCCAATTTGCCTTAGCACAAGTGGTATTCAAAACAATCAACTCGGCCTCCATAATGCTCCAAAATATAATGGTTTGCCTGGAAGATCCCCAAGTTATGGCAATGTCGTCAAGAAGAAAAAGATATCCGATGGTTGATTTAAGATTAAGAGAATTAGTAATCCAATATGCATCATTATAACCCTCAACCATCTCAGGATATCCAATATACAAGAGAGATAGATTAAAGGTTCCCTTAAGATATTAGAGTACCCTTTTCAACAGTAGACTAATGAGATTGATATAGATTTTAGATATATTTGCTTAATCTCTCTATTGTATAGGCAATATCAGGTCTTATTCTATTTGCCACATAAAGAAGTGAACATATAATCTGAGAGTATCTAAGTGGTGAATTGGTTCATCTAAATTCTTTTTAAGATAGATACTTGGATTATAAAGATTGGATATAGGTTTCTAATCAAAATATCTAAATTTTTTAATCATTTTCTTGATGGAATGAAAAAGAGAGAGCTATTCTTTCAAAAAATTTGATCAGCTTCATCCTTAGAATAACATCAACTTCACCTAAATCTTTCATATCAAAATGATTTGAAAGAAATTATTTGATTTTAGATATGATTTTAAGAGAAGTTCTAAAGATCAAAATATCATCGATATATAAACAAAGGATCATACAATCATCATTGATGATTTTAGAATAGATATACTTGTCATGATCATTGACTAAAAAGCCAAAAGAAAGGATAGTTCTATCAAATTTTTCATGTCATTATTTAGATATCTATTTAAGACTGTATAGGGACTTAACAAGTTTGCAAACTTTATTCTCTTATCCCTCAAGCTGTTCTACATAGATATCTTCATCTAGATCTTCATTAAAAAATATAATCTTCACATTTACTTGATGAATGATTAACTTATGGATAAAAGTAATGGCAAAAAAGATTCTAAAGATAGAGATTCTAGCTATAGAAGAATAGGTATCAAAATAATTTAATCTCTTTTTCTAGTTATACATACCTCTTAGCTTCTAATCTAGCTTTATACTTTTCTATTGATCCATCAGGTCTAAGCTTTCTATGAAGTACCCACAATCTAATAGTTTACTACTTGAAGGAAAATCAGTAAAGATCTAGGTCTGATTTTGAATTATTGAGTTGAATTCATAGTTAATGGATTCCTTCTAGAAAGGCGCATCAGGTGAAAACATTGCCTCTGCAAAAATAGAAGGTTCACTTACAACTAGAAAGATAATGAACTCTTTATCATGTTCCTTTCTTTTTAGTCCTTATTCTTTTCTAGGTTCAGAAGGTCCATAATTAGGATTAGACCTCTCCCTTTTTTTAAATCATAAGAAACCTCTGATTCAATAAAGCTAGTGTTAGAGGATAGATTAGATTTAGTTAAATTTACGACTTAGTTTCTAAAAGAAAGATATTTCGAAAATAAGTAGCATCTCTAGCCTCGATAAAAATATCACTTATTTCGGAATTTCTTATAAGGAATCTATTAGTGCTACTATCTAAGGAGTACCCTATACAAAGATTGCACCTATGGTTTTAGGGTCAATTTTTTTTCTAGATTCAGGTATACCTTACTTAGCATGGTACCCCCACACTTTTAGATAATCTAATCTAGTAGTTCTACACTTTTAGAGTTCAAAAAGAATCTTATTTCCATCCTTACAAAGTATTCTATTTAGAATATAACAAGCTGCTAATAAAGCTTCCCCTTACAAGTTCTCGGATGTACTTGAACTGATTAATATTGAGTTAACCATGTCCATTAGGGTATGATTTTTTTATTTCGCTGCACTATTAAATTATGGAGAGTAAAGAGGAGTCATCTCATGAATGATCTCATGTTCTGGACAGAATAAAACCATTTTATTTGAGGTATACTTACCACCTCGATCTGAGTTAAGTCTTTTAAGGGTTTTCTTGATTTGGATTTTAGCTTCAGCTTTAAAGATTTCAAACCTATCTAGGACTTCATTTTTAGATCTGATTAGATATGTATAATAATATTGAAAGAAATCATCAATGAATGTTATAAAGTAATGATTTTCTCTCTAAGTTAAAGTTTTAGTAAAGTCACATATATCACTATAAACTAGATCAAGAAGATTAAAACTTTTATGAACATATTTGAAAGATTTTTTAGAACTTTTGGCGTGAACATATATTTCACATTTAACCTTTTTATCCAAATGGATTTTAGGGATTAGATTTAAGTTGGTCATATGTTGGATCTTATCAAAATTAATAAGACCAAGCCTAACATACCAAACATTAGAAGGTTCAAGATTTAGAATAAAGGAATGATCTTTAATAGAATCTTTACAAATTACACTTAGTTTGAATAGGCCTTCAGACGCAATCTTTTCCAACCAACTCATTATTACAAGTGATTATAATCTTATTAGATTATAATACAATTTTATAGCCTTTATATACAAAAAGAGATCCACTAATCAGATTTCTCCTAACGTTAGGAATGTACTAATAGAAAATAGGATAGACAGTATGTGTAAATTTTAAATTTAAATTTAAAATATACAGTGAAAATAAATCGGGTTAAACCTTTTAACCCACATGCAAGATATCAGATTTAAACCTACCCAAGCCCAGAGGAAAGCACATATAATTAATCTAAAATTTAAGAAAATATGAGATCATATCTCATTACTTTTGCGTGAGTAGAAATTTATCGCTTCAGATAATCTCGGATTCGTAGAAAATAGAGCTGCACACGTATCCGGCCTCTACGGATATCCATCGGAATCAATCTCAAACTTTTCTTCCCATAGAAGATTCTTCTTCTCAAGAAAAATCTTGGCCTTGAGGACTCTGATCAACTCTTTTGATCTTAACTAAGAGATCAACTCCTTGATCTGCAGCCTTCTTCTTCTTCTCCTCGATCTTTGATCTTTAAGTCACCAGAACTCCTTCTAGACGTGTGGAAGAGAGAACACCCAACCTTTGGGCATGGAAAGAAAGAATTTGAGAGAGAGGAAGCAGGGAGATGGAGAGAGAAAAGATTTTTTGATGAAAATCAATACTTAAAATCTTAGAGATCTCTCTTTAAATAGACATAAGCCCTGACATATATTAGGAACCCTGTCATCTTAAAAGATAGATTCTTATCTCATAAAATTTTTATCTTTAATATGATTTATATTAATAAATCAGATATAAAAGATAATTAATCAGCCCTTTTAAGCATGTACAATAGCCATCCATGGAATACATGTCAGGTGGTTGGGACGCCAACTCTTGGCACCCACAAAGGGATCTCCAGCCATAAGAGATAGGGCATAGACCCCACCTCTCTCCTTCACGTCATGACACATAGGAGGGGTGGGCCCCTCTAGGATATGGCACTCAATAATTTTCAAAAAAAAATTACG
>KE504692.1:267627-279805 GCA_000441515.1 Elaeis oleifera | reverse complement strand
AACTCATCCACACCGATATATGTGGGCCAATTTCTCCAACATCTTTTAGAGAGCATCGTTATTTCTAATCTTTATTGATGATTTTAGCAGAAAACTTGGGTGTATTTCTTAAAAGAGAAGTCTGAAGTATTTCCACATTCAAAAAGTTCAAAACTATGGTGGAAAAAGAATGTGACTACTACATCAAGGACTTGTGATCCGATCGTGGAGGTGAATTCACATCCAAAGAATTCAAACATTTTTGTGAAGAGCATGACATTCGACGACTCTTGACGGCACCCTATTCTCCCCAACAAAATGGAGTGGCGGAGAGAAAGAATCGGACCATTTTTGATATGGTTCGAAGTATGCTAAAGACGAAGGTCATGTCGAAGAAATTTTGGGTGAAGGTCATAAATTGTGCGGTCTACTTGCTCAATCGATGTCCTACCAAAAGCTTAGAGGACATAACTCCACAAGAGGCATGGAGTGGAAGACAACCTAGTGTCTCCCACTTAAAGATTTTCGGAAGTATTGCCTATGCTCATACGCCAGACCAAAGAAGAATGAAGCTTGAAGACAAGAGTAAAAAGTTTATCTTTATCGGATATGATGCTCGATCTAAAGCTTATAAGCTCTTTGATCCAAAAACTAAAAAGATTCATATTAGTAGAGATGTGGAGTTTCATGAAGATCGTATGTGGAGTTGGCAATCAAACAAAGGGCTATTTTATGAAGAGAAGGAAGAAGAAGAGAAAGAATCAAAAGTACATGTTGAAGTTTCTTCACCATCTTCATCTTCACATTTTAGAGTATCACCTCTTTTGGATGATAGTCCAATGCAAAGGAAGACAAGGAGTTTGCAAGAGCTATATGAGGTAACAAACGAACTTAATCTCGTTTGTCTTTTGGCTAACAATGAAAATATTTCTTTTGAAGATGCAATACAAGATAAGATTTGAAAAGCCACCATGGATGAGGAGATCAAAGCAATAGAGAAAAATGATATTTGAAAATTTACTACTCTCCCCGAAGGTCATAAATCCATAGATGTTAAATGGGTTTACAAGAAGAAGAAGAATGCTTAAGGACATATAGAGAAGTACAAAGCAAGATTGGTAGCTAAAGGCTACAAGCAACAAGCTGGTATTGACTATGAAGAAGTGTTCGCTCCGGTTACTCACATGGAAACTATAAGATTGCTCATTTCTATTGCAGCACAGTTCAAATGGCCAATTTTTTAAATGGATGTCAAATTAGTTTTTTTGAATAAAATTTTAGAAGAAGAAATCTATGTGAATCAACCCGAAGGGTATATGAAGAAGGATCATGAAGAAAAGATCTTAAAGTTGAAGAAGGCGTTCTATGGCTTGAAACAAGCACCTAGAGCATAGAATAGTAGAATTGATGCATACTTCAAAGCTAATGACTTCATGCAATGTCCATATGAGCATGCCTTATATATGAAGAAGAAGAAGAATGAAGATATGTTGTTTGTTTCCTTATATGTAGATGATCTTATTTTTACAGGAAGCAACCCTCAAATGTTTGAAGAATTCAAGAAAGCTATGACCCTAGAGTTTGAGATGACAGATTTGGGGCTTATGTCATATTTTCTCGGCTTAGAGGTCAAGCAAAACAATAAAGGCATCTTCATTTCTCAAGAAACATATGCAAAAGAGATTCTTAAGAGATTTAAGATAGAAGATTGTAAGCCAATAAGCACCCCTATTGATTGTAGAGTCAAACTATCAAAATTTGAAGAAGGTAAGGTGATGGATCCTACTCTTTATAAAAGCTTAGTTGGAAGCTTAAGATATCTCACATGCACAAAATCGGATATTCTATATGGAGTTGGCTTATTAAGTCGTTTCATGGAGGAACCAAAATCTACACATTAGAAGGCCGCAAAAAGAATTCTTCATTACATCCGAGGTACTATATCTCATGAATTAATGTATTCTCCTTCTTATGATTTTTGACTTTTTGGTTATTCGGATAGTGATTGGGGAGGAGATTCGGATGATAGAAAGAGTACAATCGGATTTGTTTCTATATGGATGATACGGCATTCACTTAGCTTTCTAAGAAGCAAGCTATTGTAACTCTTTCTATTTGTGAGGCGGAATATGTTGCGGTATCTTCATGTGTTTGCCATGGCATATGGCTTAAAAAATTATTACAAGATATCTATTTCTCTCAAATTGATGTTACTAAGATACATGTGGATAGCAAGTCGGCAATGGTATTAGCAAAGAATTCGGTCTATCATGAAAGGAGTAAGCATATCGACATTCATTTTCATTTCATAAGGGAGCATGTAAAAGAGAAGAATGTGGAGTTAACTTATGTGAAGACTTATGATCAAGTTGCTGATATTTTCACCAAGCCACTTGCAGTAAATCATTTTTACAAGCTCAAGAACTTACTTGGCATGAAGGATGGAATACAATTAAGTTTAAGGAGGGTGTTAGTAAATAAACTTAATTGTACTATTATTAGTGTCGGAAGTCTAAGAGTTTTGGAAGTCCAAGAGTCATATAGAAACTCCCATTATCTAGAATATGCATAAGTAATTATGAGTTAATCTCAGAATATGGATGTGATCCTTGGGAAGAAGTGTTATAAATGCGTATTTAGTGATGTATTGTGTCTAGTAAGTTCCCCTAGTGGCTATAAATACCCATGGGGTCATTTTGTAATGGTACAATGAGCATTTTGAGCCTTTGAGTACCTTCAAAATATATAATATTATTTTATTTCGAGTCCATCATTCTTCTTTTGATAACTTCATCTACATCGCATCGATCATTTATGATACTGAAATTGTCTGAAAGATCATGAACTGGTGAGACGAGGAACCAAGCTGCAATTTCCTTGGATTTTATTCTGAGAGAAGAATAAAAAGGTGTACTTCATTGAATTCACATGAAGGTCTGAATATATAGTCAGTAATTAAAACAGAAACTTTATTAACTCATCAGAGCAAAAATAAATTTGGTGTCATTGTCAAATTCTCAATACAGCCACTAAGCAACTGTGTTGGTACCTAATGGCAGCTAGGGCTGAAGGGCCATATTCCAAGGGTGAGTGGCGTTTTCTATAGGTTATCTGGTGGTATCTGTTATTAGTCTTGCCTTGCTGACTCTACCCTCTGATGATGAATAATTTTAGAAGCCTGGACTCCTCCTCTCTCTCTCTCTCTCTGTTGTACAGTAGAAATGGTTTATTATCACAAATGTAAGAAGAAACAATTGCGAAATTGATGCGTAATTTTTATTATTTTAAAGTGCTTCATTTGTTTTCTAAGAAAATGAACAAGGAGCAATATATAGCCGAGCACGCGCATGAAATACGTCCACTTATGTGAGATTTATGAGCTGCCTTGGCATTGGACCTCAATCACACAGCGCTACGTTTGTCAAACTTGGGCCCCAATCTGATGCACGTAGAGACAGTGATGGCACCTAGTTTGGTGTGCCCAAGACCTAACCCTCATCTGATGAGGCGACTTAGTATCACAGGAAGGTGCCACCAAGGAATCCTAAACATGGGGCCTCATGGTAGGCTTGTGGATTAGTTGTGTTGTTAGCTTTTTCTTTCTTATATGGTAGCTTGCTGGGCGGTTGTTGATCCGAAATTTAAGTGCTTGATGTTATAAAGTATTAACATCCATAATGTAATAGTTTTGGGATCTCTAGGTTTCTGAAAAAAAAAATCGTAAATTAGGGGTTCTTTTTTTTTTTTTTGGTCATCTTCAAAACTAAATGTCTTCCTAATTTTCATTTTTAAAATAAG
This sequence comes from Elaeis oleifera, assembly GCA_000441515.1. Classification (NCBI taxonomy): domain Eukaryota; kingdom Viridiplantae; phylum Streptophyta; class Magnoliopsida; order Arecales; family Arecaceae; genus Elaeis; species Elaeis oleifera. The sequence goes on along the minus strand of KE504692.1, from coordinate 276,028 downwards.
AATAGTAGCTTTTTTACCAACATATTTTTAATTACAATGCTATTTTCTAGTACGTCTTCTTAAGAAAACAAGAAAAGAAAAGGAAGTGCAACTACACGGGTTCATAGCTTTAAACTATAAATTAACCAAGTATTCCCTTATTCAAACCTATAGGTCAGCATGTAGGGTGACGAATGATTAGGAAGTTGGTGAGGTCCCTAAGGCTAAACTTAGCCCATTCGTGCAAGATTCCATAAACTAATGAATATATGAGCTTGACATCAGCTAATGCACCCTCCTAAGCCGCTAAAGTTGAAAATTTTAGGTGTTAACCATCATTTGGCTCATGACTTCCAACACAAAGATTTCAATGTGAGTAACCAATTTTTTTTTAATTATCATGAAATGCTAGCTTGTGACTTGTCCTTCTTTGTAGCATGCAACTTTTTAATTATATCCCTTTAACTTTCTACCACAGGCTTCTTATTCTTCTGCTCATAAACAATTCCATCTTTTCTATAGCTTTCTTATCTAGCTAGCTAAGGAATCTCTGTAAGATAGTTGGAATATGATGTCAAGATCAAGACTTAGAAAGCTAGAGAGCTGGTATAAGCCATCGATGTCCATGGACCGCACGTGGAAACTACTGTTTAGTGCCGCAAACCACGCTGTGATTACATATCTATCGATAGATTTCGAATGTTTAGTTGCACCAGACAATACACAAGTTCAAAACTCAAAGTCAATATTACTGTAACTTAATAGATAACAAGTAGGCTTCCATTATTTAAAGTCAAGAAGGACATTGATGACTTGTTATCCCTGATAAAATTATTAGGAGAAGACATGAGTGATTATGTGTCCATGATTTTTCTTAGGTTTGGAGTACAAGTTAACGCAAAAAGGTGGTCTACTTTCTAATCATGCGTTAGGTTTGAAAGCATATCTACTGCCTTGGGTTTTCAAAGTCAATTATTTGTCCATCCTTCTTGCACAAGCATAGGTTTTTGACATTTCTTTGTCTCTATGCTTTCTTTCCATTCCTCAAGAGAGTCTGTTCTTTCAAACCTGCTTTATATATGAACCTAAATACATACAAGTTAAGAGGGGTCAGATGGGAGCTCAGTGCTTGCGTCCTGCTAAGTTACTCACAGCCATTTATGTAAAATGTTATGTCATGTTGATTATATTCTTTATTCAAGCAAATAATAATATGAATTCATATTTAAATAATATTTTACTATGTGTTTTTATGGTGTACTTTTAATATAAGCTGTGATATACCTGTTATCATTGTCAAAGAACTAAGAAAAGCTTCCACACTTTTGCCAACAACTGGTAGCTTAGATGGTTGGCACCCATCTATCGAGTGGTGATGAATGAAACTATATTTTCCAATTTAAAATACATTCTATTGCATTAATGTTTTGTAAAAAACTGTAAAACATCACCATAAGATGCTTAGACTATAAAACATACACTTCATTGGAACCAGATTTTGGTTATAATAATTCAACAACCACCCTTTGTTTGACTAATGTTTGTCAATAATCAAAATGATTTGAGAGGTGAGTGGGAATTTTTTTATTTTTATTTTTTAAAAAAGACTTGGATTAAGATAGTGAGACATGATTCAGTGATACATTAAGCTTCAAAAGACTATGCTTGTCGTAGGAACTATGGGTGAAGTGGGATCTCTGAGGTAGATGCATATTGATGCTCATAAATGTATTCTTGTTTCTAACTAAACTTTAAGTGGCGCCTTGCTAAACATTGTGAGAACTCGTGCAGTAGAGGATGGCGATTGGGTCGCACTGGGTGAGATATGGGTAAGATTGCAAATGGGTCGGGCCGACTCATGATTCGATCCAGTCCGATCCATTTAGACCCGATCCAATTCATTTTAAAAGACTCGCAGGATCATATCGAATTTTAAAATTAGATCCGTTCAATATTTCGAATCGGATATGGATTTACTAAATTCGGATCCGATCTTATCCGAATTTAGCATTGAATCCAACATATAAACTATGAAACAAATAAAGTGGGATTAGAATTCCAAATGCTCTTGTACTATTGTTATTTTTCATACAGTTTTACTCAATTTGACTATAAATTTTAAAAATTGATTATAAATTAATAGTCAAAATAAAGTAATGTTAATTTCTTGTGTCATAAACTTCGCATATGTTGGTTAATCATACGAACAAGATCTGATCAGAATTTAGATTCAAAATGGATCCAAAATTTTTAGATTGGGACTAGATTATATATGGACCCGATCGAACCTAAATGATCCAATGGGGGTAACTTTTTGATTATAGATCTGACCCAATCTGATCCGATTTTCAATTAGATTGGATCTAGATCCAACATTAAGATCCGATCAAGAGACTGGATCGAATCGGGATCACTCATTACCCGAGCTGACCCGACCAATTTGCACCCTAGATATGGGTCAGGTGAGATATGAGTCAGGTCAAAAATTTATTGACTCAAATTCGATTTATTTATTAAACGGATCAAAATTAAAATCTTAATCCAACCTGTTTATTAAACAATAATCTGATCCAACCTACATAACTAATTTATTAAATATATCAAGTCATATAAAATAGATTAAATGGCTTAAATGGATCAATTAAATAGGTTAGAAATACATTAAGCATATTTAAATATATTAAATAAATCTTAAATAAGTTAAATGGATAAAATTATAATTCGATTTAATTATTAAATAGGTCAAAATATGTTAAACGGATCAAAGGGCGAAACCTGAATCCAATCTATTTAATAAATAGATTGAGATGGATTCATCCATTTACGATCTAAATCCATTTTTATCAAATCTAAATCTACTTAGAGCATAGGTCGAGCTGCCATCTTTATTGTGTAAGTTTGTATTTTAGTTCATATCGATTATTTATCAAAAAATTTTGAATATTTATATAGAATCAAAAATTTAAAATAATATCTTTCAATTAAATTTTTAAATAAAATCTTGAATTATTATATATATTATCAAAGCAAATCGAATCCATAATCTATATGGAATAAAAGATACTGCAACATATATCCATTTGGATTATCCATTTGGATTAATCGTAAGGTGATTGTGATGTTTAGGATTGAATTTGAATGGATTTCGGTATTTTACTTGATAAGTACAAACGGGCTTACACAGGGAGAGTGTACAAGAGCTCGTACAAATATATATTTAATTTATATTAATTATTTTAAATAAAAAATATATAAAGATTTGTGTGATCCGATTTTTGAGGATATGAAATAAAAAAAGTACGTAAGAATTTGTGTGGATGCGCCTGATCTCCGAGGACATGAATCTGGAAGAAAAAACAAGGCTCCGAGAGATCCTCCCACCGGCATCACATGTGACACGAGCAGCTTAGCATGAAACGCCACGCCACCCTCCCCACAAGAAGCTTAGTACGAAAACCATAATTAATATAATATAACGTAGAAGAGTTGCATCCACAAGAAACATTGGAAAATTCACAGTTTCGACCATCCTACAAAGAAAATATTTGGACAGCCCCCTATTGTTGACCCCCACTCTCGATCTGATCCCAAGTCCCACGCCCACCTTCCAATCTTAAGAAATTTATCTAATAACAAAATTCCCATAAACAGTCTCTTGGACTTGTCAAATTTAACTTGGTGACTGTTATTGGTGCCGTTATGGCGCGGCATGCATGAAAGAGAGCAAAAAAACACACAATAAATCATGCATGGGAGTGGATCAAGAGTGCAAGGTTGCCATCATAAACCCTTGGCACAGCACGCAGTGGAACGGGGCAAACACTTGGAAGTCAATGTTTATATGGGTTACGTTTAGCCACGTACACATAGCAACAAGAGATATGCATCAACATGACAACATGGCCAGCTAGCTTCGACACCAACAGCAAAGTATACGATGCACACGTGCAGTCTCTTTAGTAAAACACATGTATAGCAATTTCTCAAGATTAGGAAATTTTTTTACACCTCGCAACATGATTATAACATGACATGCATAAAAACTATTACGTAGAACTAGTTTGGGAATGAAAATTTGGGATTATAAAATATCTAATAGAAAGGGAAATGAAATCATTTGCAGAACTCAATCTTTAATGTGTGATTACATTTTTAAGTCGCATGCTAATAGGAATATATGAGATGTTGTAAATGGCCGGCTAGAATTCCAAGTGTAGGTGCATCATTTTGGTTTCATACATGGACGGTGGTAATGCCGGCCAGAGCATTGTTTGTTGTCTCCAAAGCAATGATCAATTAGTTGTCCTTTATATCCTTTATTAGATATGATGCATTGCACTAGAAGGTACAACAGTCCATCTCTAGATTAATGCTAGCTCTCAAAATAACAAAACCTTTTTCTGATAATTTCCCTGTCCTTTGCACATACGTGGAGGTGCACAAATTCAAACCTCTGTATGAAAAGTGGAAACCGCTGAAGTAGTCCATGCGAAACACTTCACGTAGACATAGGCAAGAGCGCCGGTGTTCAAAGGCTATTTTAACGTCACATTTCATGTTCTACCAAAAAAGAAAAAAAGGCTATTTTAATGTCTTATGCGGCATATTAAATTTGGGAGGCAAAGAATAATCTGACTTTTCAAATTATTGTTCAGAGTTTCAAATTACTTTTAATGCGAGCTTCGACACAAGCATAGAAATACATTACTGTTCAGGATTTCAAAATTTCTTTGATAGCTGAGAAAAATTGCAGGTCTGTTATTTGTAGGTTCTGCATTCTCTCGGAGAACTTATTTTCTAAAAAGCTTTCATCTTTTGGTTTTCTCAAGATTAATTTGGATGGTGCTGATTTTATTATAAAAAATTTTTGTGTTGGTATGCTTGCGGCAAGAGGGGTTAGTTTATTTGATATTACAGTGCCAATAGCAAAATTTTGATTTGCATGGGAAGATATATCATATACTTTAAAAATTTTGAAAATAATTTTATTTTTTTTTTGAAGGAGATTCAATGATAATTGTTAAATGATTATCTGGATCTACTTCATTTTAGATTGGTTCTCATCCACTGCGCCAAGATTATTGGAAGTTGAGGATAGTTATATAATCTTATGAAGTCATGCATATTTATAGGGAGATAAAGCAATGATGCGGATTGGATGGTGGCATATGTGGCGAATTATATGGGATCTATGCTTTGAATGATCTTATTAAATATTTCTATCAAATTTTTTAACATTTTATTTATTGATTAATTAGATTTTTTAATCCTAGATTGGTTTAGTAAATCTAATTTAGTAAAAAAAAAAAAAAAGAAATCTTCATCTAGACTCTTGGCTACGAAACATTCCTACGATGTGCTTTGATTTTCACTTCAATTTAATGAGAGTGTAACTTATATATCTCCACCATCTAAGTTCTGCATTAACAGCTAGCATGTATATAGGCTGACTGAATGCTTGCGAACTGGGACCAGGGGGTGGAGAGCTCGAGAGCTGTATCTTAGACGTGGGAATTTGTGTAGGGTTAATTGAACAGAAGCAAACTCACCAACCAAAGCTTAGATCACGACAACATGCGTTCGGGGGTGGCCTAATTAATAGCCTACTGGACCCACCTATATTGAAAAACAAACCAAATAATTGGAATGTAGGGTTGAGGAAGTAGGAATCCTAAGTTGTATCCATTCCATTCAGGCTATAATTGCGCAAGACTGATACAAGTTGGTCAGCCATGATAGCATATAAGTGAAGATAACTGATGAAATATTACGAGAATCAAGACTTGGTTTGGACATATGTTGTTGGGTAGAGTCTGAATGCGAGTGAAAACAGCTCAAACTTTATTCATAATTTTTTAAAAAAATCTCACAAGTTGGTAATTAGATCTCTTCAAATTATTACCTTCTCTTAATTGTTACAAAATTATTAGAGAAGTATGTTACAAAATTATTACAGAAAGAAGTATTAACTTTAATACTTCTTAATCCGTTCCACTAAAATCTCTCAAAAGAATTCAGAAAAAATAATAAAAAAAGTAGGGTCTAGATCCTATTTTTTTAACTAATGAATAACAAACTTAGTTTTATTTATGTTAGATAGGTTTGATGTTGCATACTTTATCTTCCAGTTGAAAAGGATACAACTCTGAAAATATATATAATTAGTAGAAATAATCACGAAGAAACTAAAATTTTATAGAAGATAGATCTCAATTTCTATATTGGCTTTGTCTCAAACCACTTCATCAATTTCTATATTGACTTTGTCTCAAACCACTTCATCCAATTTTTTTCGGATTGAAAGATATATTCGATTAAAATATTTCTAAAAAAAATCTATTTAATTGACCCATTTCAGAAACAAAATAATAGAATTTATCTTGATTGCTCGATATACCTCATACTTGAAGAATGGAACCGCTCTGTAGAGTTCGACAAGTTATTTGATTCAAAAATAAAACATCTCAACTGGACATCGAACTTTGTCTAAGTCTTAAAGTAGTCTAAATGATCTACATTAAGTTTGGGAATCCTCCGTATTAATGTTCTTAATGGTTTGGAGGGCCCTTCCATATTTTTACATGAAAGAGGAGTAATGCTCTCATTGAAAAGAATATGACCACTAAAATAGTTTAATATTATATTTCAATATATCAAAAAAAAATTTAATATTATTGTGGAGGTTATCTTTCATCCAACCCGACCATCCCTCCTTGGATTATAATCGAGCACCTACTAACGATCCGATGAAAGTACCTTGGACACTAGGAAGAAATCCAAGAGATTAAGGCAAAGTGATGTTATCAGCTTTTGTCCGATATCCGGATCGGTGTTGTTGGTGCAAAAATCCGCCGGCATCGGAGAAGCTGGAGTTGAGGGTGCTGCGGTCGCCACCGGAACCTGCAAAAGAAAGTCTAAATCGGAGTTGGAGTTGCTCCGACAAGATCCTCCAATGCTCAAGTCAATTCTCTGCCTCAATAAGAATGGAATGCTCGAACGAAAATTTTAGCAGAGTTTTTGAGATAGAGACTAGAGTTTAGAGAATAACGTATCTGGAGGTCCCTATTTATAGAGAGAGGGCGTAACAGACTGATAGCGATGCCTGCAACCACCTGGTGATGGGCCGTTCAGGGCCATGAGTAGTTTGTTACGGAGAGAGTGGGATGGAGTCGTGGCTATCGCCGTGGCCTGCCACGTAAAGTCTGTTGTGGAGAGTAGAGTGGTGTCCGTTGTCGTGACTTGTCAGAGCATGATGGAACCGCATGGGATCCGTTACAGAAAATGGAGCAGAGTCATAGCCATTATTGTGGCCTGTCAGGGAGTCTGAGCCTGTCGGTCGAAGCTCGGTAGGGGTGTCTGGAGGAACGGAATAGCTCTCTGTCTGAGAGGAGCTCGGATATTTTCGAGGTTGCTGACGAACTCATCATCGACAGGTGCCTTGGGTGTTGGTTCTGCGGGCCGAAGTCACTTTGTCGTGGGAGGTCGGACAGAGACTTTCCGTTGGTGAAGTCCGGCTGGAGTTGGCATGACGTAGAACTTACTGAAAAACTGTTCGCCGGGAGGTCCAATTCCATGAGAAGTTCGACTGAAGGTCGGCCGCTTGGCTGGATTCAGAAGGTGTCATAGAAGCCTGTCCACAGAAGGAATCTGTAAAACACTGTTGAAGCCCGGCTGGGGTCGTTAAAGGTCGGTTGACGCTGTTGGAGGTCGGCGGTCGGAGAGGTGTGGAGGACGTTGGAGATAGTCGGTCGTTGGGGGAGTCTTGCTGCTGAAGCCCGTTCGTTGTAGAAGTTCGTCTGGGGTCTATCCGATATAGAAGTTCAGGAGAAGCCCGGTATTGGTGGAAGTTCGGACGAGGGCCGCTTGTAGCGAAAACTCGACGTAAGTCGTCTGGCTCCCGTGGGAACTCAAGCCTTTCTGCAGTAGAGATTTGAGGATGGTGGTTCGGCTCCCGTAGGAGTCCGGAGGGAGTCTACCTGCAATAGGAATTCGGAGGAATTGTTATTGAAGGAGCTCGGATGGAGGCTTACAGTAGAGATCCGACGTGGACAGCTCGCAGTAGAAATTCGGAGTAGGTCGTTCGGCTCCCGTAGGAGCTTAGAGTAGGCCGCTCATGGTGAAAATGTGGGGTACGTCGCTTGTAGTAGAAGTTCAGGGTAGACCGCCTGTAGGAGGTCGGACGAAGTGTACCTGCAGTAGGAGTTCGGGGCAGCAGACCGTCTCCCGTAGGAGCTCGGGTGAGATCTTCCTGCAATAGAAGTTCGGAGGAGGAGTCCGGCTCCCGTAGGAGTCCGGATGAAATGGGTCGGCTCCCGTAGGAGTCCGGATGGGATCTGTTGTGGAGAGTCTGCCATTGGCGAAGTTCAGCCACTGTCGAAGTTCTGGAAGAAGTTTGGATTTGAGTCGATCGTGGCTGGAAAAG
>KE504692.1:165635-205029 GCA_000441515.1 Elaeis oleifera | reverse complement strand
ATATATATATATATATATATATTAAATAGATTCAGTACAAAATCCGACTTAAAATAAATATAGTTTAGATTTGAGGTCCAATCCATGATCAGTTCTATATTGCAAGTCAACCTATCTTTAAGTCAATCACAATAAATATATAAGTATTCAGAAAGCTAATCAAGTAGCAAACCGTCTAGCCAACATTGCAAGATCTGAACAAGTTGAAAGGATTTAGTTTGGAGATTTTCCTCCTAACTTATCACGTTATACCAAAGCCAATGCGGGGAGCATCTTATTCATTTGATTGTAGTGAGTTATCTCACTTCTCAGTTACCAAGAAAATACAAATAAATAGATAGTTGTACAAATTTAGAGTTGACTAAATATTCAATAGTAATCAACAAGTCTTGATACAAAAGCGATGAATAATTTTAATATACAGAATTACATTAATTTTAATAATTTCAATAATAATTTAAATCTTGGTAAAGGTATATTTCTTTCATAAACTAATTTACAAAGCTCTCCTTTCTCCGAAACATATTTTGTAGCTTTCATATTAATTAATCTTCTAGGTTTGATCCGATTTATATGTATGCATAAGAAATTCATAGACAATTTATTAAAGTTCGTAAAGTTCTCCATTCTCTAGAAGCATACTTTCAATTGTAATGAATGAATTTAACAATTTGCTTATTTTTATAGTTCATCATGCTTATCTACATGCTTAAGAGAATAATAAGCAAGTGAGCAAGACCATGCTCTTATTGTTTAAAGCAAGATATTCTTCATGCAATAACTAGGAAATTTAGTTAGAACTGTCTTCCCGTGCCATTGTCTTTTTATACAAATTTAGAGTTGACTAAATATCCAATAGTAATCAATGAGTCTTGATACAAAATCCATGAATAATTTAATATATATAATTACAATAATTTTAATATCCTTAAAAAGTACCACTACAAGAAAAAAGATAATTAGCGACAGCTAATTGCTGTCGCTAATAGTCGGTTCGACAGCATGCCGTCGCTAAAACCAAACAAAATAATCTTATCACTAATTGAATTTATCGTCACTAATAACAGTAATTAACAATGGTATTAGCGATAAAAACCATCATTAATAATTTAATTTTTTAATTAAATATTAAAAATTATTAGCAATGGCAACTTCATCGCTACTATCATTGCAATTAATTTTTAATTTTTAATTAAATTAAAAATTATTAGTGATGGTAGCTTGCATCGCTAATACCGTCGCTAATAATTTTAATTTTTTAAAAATTTATAATTAAATATTTTAAAATCTGCTTTAATCATAATAACAAGAATAATATTTTTAAAATCTGTTATAAATAAGATAACAATTATGTAACATAATTATAAATATAAAATTAATTATATTATATTTAAAATATAAATTATATAATTTTACATACAAATACTGCTTTATAAGTATCAAAATTGCATACATATCAAAAAAAAATATGTACGATCCTTCTCGTCGTCCTCCTCAGCCTCCTCCTACTCCTGTACATCCTCTCCAGCAGTTGGTGGATGAGAGTCGAATGTTTCAGCATCCCATAACAAAGAAAATAAAATATTATTAATAAATTTCGATACGAAAGTATGTATATCAATATGGAGATGCATATTTCAATATACTACTTCGATTCTTAAATAGATTATTTTCACATATTTCATTCGATGATACGGAGCTATAGACATCTCCGGTCCATCGTTTGGATGGTTAGGTTGGAATTTTACCTCCTATATCTCCTTTTCAGACTCAAACTTAAACATATGAAGCTTCTAAGTATAAAACTTAAAATAAGTAAAAAAATTATTAATAGACTTATCTGTTGTAATAGCTATGACAACGAGCCTAGCTGATCGCACAGATGCAGATCCCGGAGAATCTCAATGATCGTATCGCAGATGGTATCTCAAAAGCTCTGAGGTCGCTGGCTTTAAACCCTCTGCACGCCTGCTCCATATGTACGTCAGCCCATGTCTAGGTCATCGAGCCTTGAGAGGATGACATTGATGAAGATCTTCGAGCTGGTGGAGGGTCGAAGTTGTGGTCGAATCTTATGATACGGCTCCTACTCACCCCTCCGGTGGCCCTAAACCATCTCTTGAGGTCAAAGAGAGGCTGAAGAGATGGGTCCTCACCGTGTCGCGATATGAGATACTCCGTATAATCTGCCTATACAATTAAAATTATTAGCCTATACATATCAGTATATATAAAATTTAATAATAATATTTATATTATTATCGTGATTTGTCGAGATCTGGGATCTAAGTAATCACCAATCCTCCTAGATTGGTATGCCTTCCATATTTGTAGCTACCCTGGTGCACGATCTAACTGCCATATCTACAATAAATAAATAATTAAATTAAATTAATTAAACATACATATGATCAATTCAATATGAATTAATTAAGTACAGAATTTTATCAATCGATCGACCACAACAAGTATGCCAATGGAGCAATCGATGTACTTGATCAGATCCTGCTTGGTAGTTTGATTCTGCCATGACCTATGCCACCTATCAGAGTACTCCTTAGTACTCTACTGATTACAGAGAGCCTCCCATTTGTCCATCCGTATCCAATGATCTGTATAAGACTTTCAGTCTGATGATGACTCAAAATTGGAGTACTCTATGGCAGACTGTCGAAGGCTGCACAGCCCATCTCGAAATCTCTGTGTGCCACCTCCTCAAAGGTCCGATAGTCAGCCTCCTGATCTTGAAGATTTTCGAATCGATAGTACCCCTGCAAGTAGAAGTAACCGTGTATTAATAAATAGAATACAAATCTACCGTGACTTTAAAATTAATATCTTTGACTTATTAGGAACATCTCTCAGGCTGTATCACGAGCCCCCGATGGCCAATTGGAGAACTCGTTCATCGGTCCCAGCATCAATTGTCAGATGATGCTGGTAACCATACGAGGCACCTCAGGCTCAGTAAATATATTACAAAATTTATTTAAACAATAAATATTAGACTCTAAAATATCTAAATTTAAATATATTCGGTAAAGATATATAGTACTTACATGCGGCTTTGAATGTGGATGAGCTAATTAAATATCTAATTAAAATTAATTAATATATTAAATAAAAATTTAGTGATGGCTCGATCGTCATCGCTGTCGCTGTCGTTGTCGCTAATACTCACCAAAAGCACAAAAATGCAGGCCCAGAGATACCGACGGTGCAGGAATGTTGGTGCAAGGATGGTGATCCAGCATGGGGATCGTGGATCCGGCAAGGGGGGCAACAGATCTGGTAAGGGGTGGTGGATCCGGTAAGGGAACAATGGATTCAACAAGAAAACGACGGATCTGGTGCAGGGATAGTGGATCCGACTAGGGAGCAACGAATCCGATAAGGAACGAAGGTGCGGGGACTCCGACGGCACGGGAACGGTGAAGGGAGAGGCGGCGTTGGTGAACCGGGAGAGGGGGAGAGGGGTTAAAAAAAGAAAAAAGTCCTAGACAGAGATACCAGCAGGACCAGGAGGAAGTGCGGACAGATGGATTGATCATCGATCGCTTTCTAAATCAAGGTGTCTTAAGCCGGACCTTTCTCCAAAAGTCTCTTTGGCCAGAAGAAGGAATGACCAATGGCTAAGAGAAAGAAAGATGGCGCACGGTGCGTCAGGATAAGGCTTTTGAATTTATAGATGTCCTTTGCCTTAGCACGGAGCTATAGTAGGACCTGGGTGAACAAAAGATTTCAAGCTCTACCATAGAGGTTGGTCCCACTAGTTAGTAGCGCTACGCAAAGTCACTTAGCTTGACGGGGTCATGGTCGCCAGTGGGGAGATGAAAATCGATGCTGGGAGGGGGGGAGGGGTCGGTCGATCGTTGGAGGGGGAGCCAACCCAAAAATCAAGAGGAAAAACAAGGCCGAGGAGGGGGTTGCGGCCGGGGAGGGGGATCGGGGGTCTCAATCGTTGGGTGGGAAAATGAGGGTGGGGATCGGGGAGGAGAAAATGAGGGTGGTCGCCAGTGGGCGAGTCAACCTAGAAATCGAGAGGACCGAGGTGGGGGTCGGGGAAATGGAGGTTTCGATCGTCGGGTGGAAGAAAACGAGGGTGGGGAGGGTCGGAGGTAGGGGAAAACAAGGGCGGTTGCTGGCGGGGAGCCAACCTAGAAATTGAGAGGCCGGAGAGGGGGGTCGGGGCTCTGGGAAGGGGGTTTGGGAAACAGGGGTTTCGATCATCGGGTGGAGGAAAACGAGGATGGGGGAGGCATGGGGGAAAATGAGGGCAGTCGCTGGCATGAGAGCTAACACAGAAACCAAGAGGGCCGGGAGGGGGTTGGGGTCGAGGAGGGGGTCGGAGGTCTCGATCATCAGGTGGGGAAAAATGAGGGCAGGGGGCATGGTGCGGGTGGGTGAAATAGTTGGAGGAAAAGTTAGGATTATTGGCAACGGTAAAAAGCTGTCGCTAATAATGCTATCGGTAATGATTATTAGCAACGGACATTGTCGTCTCTAATAAGGTATTTCTGTCGCTAATAATTTTACGGTCTAATTTAAAAAAATAAAGTTATTACTTATTAGCAACATAATATTGCCGTTGCTAAAATCAAAAATGCCATCGTTAATAATTTTTTTTTTTCTAACGGCTTATTTTTTGGTCGCCATGGGTGGCTGGTAAAAGGGGTTATTAATGATGGCAAAATTACCGTCGCTAATGGCCATTGCTAAAAATTATTTTTTTTGTAGTGTATATTTTCTTTCATAAAATTTATTTAGGATAAATTATGTTTCTGATTTTTTAATTAAATCAATTTTTTTAAATAATCTCTAAACTATAAAAAGCTAAAGTTTAGTCCATATACTTTTTGAACCATTTTAATATAGTCCTTTTCCTAGATTTTGATCATTTTCTCTCACTGAAAATCTTAGCCGGCAATAATTGGTACTTGCATAGCGAAAAATATCTGACAAAGATGACATGACATAGATAACATGACATTATAGATGAAAATTTTTATTTTGTTGATATGACATAAGTGATGGCATGGCATCTGATATGAAATTTTTTTCGAAAGTATCCAATTACTAAGTGACATATCAGCACTCATAGGTGACGTGGTATAGATGATATGGCACATGCATGATGATGTGGCATGGATGATGATGTGACATCTGATGTGTCATTTTTTTTGAAAGTATCTCATCATCAAGTATATGTCAGCACTCATAGGTGACGTGGCATAGATGGCATGGCATATACATGATGATATGGCATGGATGATGATGTGGCATCTAATATAAATATTTTTCGATAGTGTCCAATCATTTGGTGACATGTCAACATCCATAAGTGATGTGGCATAGACGATGTAGCACATGAGCAATGATGTGGCATGAGTGACGACCTGGCATGGACTATGAATTTTTTTACAAAAGTGTCTAATCATGATGCATCAACAACACGTTAGCACCCATATACCACGTCATCATCCACGGCACATCATCACCCATATACAATAATTATATTTTCATCCTCTAAGTTTTATAAATATTTTATATAGTTCTTATACTTAAAAAAAATCTTTAATTAGGCCCTTTGATTTTCAAGTGTGCTTTAGTTTACTTTCCAGTAGGATGGTAGAGAAGGTGATGATTCTGATGTAGGACAAGCCATTGGTTGCATTCAAAAAGCCAAAAATGATAGCAATCCTCAAAACAGGGTTGCCAGTTCTAGACCAGAAGATGGTCTCAAAGCATATTAAGTTGGAGATTTAAAGATCGCTATTATGAATATAGCGACGACAATGAAAAAGTATGCAGGCTCGATGTTCTCAGTTTCACTATTGCTAAGATTGCTATTGCTACTGATTTTCTTCTTAAAAAGAATGGATTGATAATCATAGACTATGCAACTAAAGATCTCGGGCGTTTACTTTGATTAGAATAGCATAGGCAAGCCAAAGGAACAAATGAATCAAAAGTATAAATTATTTTTTTTCTCTTTTATTTTCTTCTTTTGCTTTCATTCTTCTTTGATTTAGATCAAACTTTTTATGTTTGCCTTGTATATATTTATGTCTATTATATACATATGATTGGGTATTATATATGAGTCATGATGATATAAATATTTTTGTTGTATATATTTATATCTATTCTGATGCAAGAAAGGAGGAAAAGAGGATGGATTAAGAGCATAATTGAAGATGGAGTAAAATTGATAATATAATAATATATTATCAAAATAATTTTTCTATTTTAGTTTATGTACTACCTCTTTATATTAGTTTTAACTATTGAAATCATATTAGTTAAATTAAATCATATTTAAAATTAGGGACCTAATTAAAATTTTTAAACTATAAACCTATAGCTGATATCCTAATTAGGGGATCTATTCTACTCCAATCAGAGCAGATGTCTGAGATCCTTAGTTGTATATTCTATGATTATCAATTTATTCTTTTTCAAAGAGAATTTGGCAATGGTAGCAAGCTCAGCAACGACAAAACTGAAAATGCTGAGCCTGCATACTTTTTCATTATCATTGTTATGTTCATAATAGTAGTCTTCAAATCTCTGAATCTGATATGCTTTGAGATCATCTTTAGGTCCAAACCATGCTCCCTATTTTGAATACTACTACCATTTTCAGCCTTTTAAATTTATCCAATGACTCATCCCGTCTCAAAATCATCACCTTCTCTGCCATCATGTTGGAAAGGCTAAACTAAATCATATTAGAAAAGCAAAGGACCAAATTAAAGTTTTTTAAGTACAAGGATCATTTAAGAATATTTATAAAATTTAAAGAATAAAAAATATAATTTATGGTATATGGGTGATGATGTGGCATGAATGATGATATGGCACTCGATTGCTGATATATCACTCAGTGATTGGATATCTTTGAAAAAAAATCTATATTAAATGCCACATCATCACCATGCCACATCATCAATAAGTGCTGATGTGTCACTCGATGATTGGACATTTTTAAAAGATTTTGCAACAGATGCCACATTATTATTCATCTCATATCATTTGTACCACATCATCTATGAGTGCTGATATATCAATCGAGGATTGGCTAATTTCAAAAATTTATGGTAGATGCCATATCATCACCCATGCCACATCATCTATGTCACATCACCTATAAATGTTAACATGTCACTCAATGATCAGATACTTTAACAAAACTTCACAGTAGATATCACATCATTATTCATGCCATTTCAGTAAAATAAGAAATTTCATCTATTATGCCATGACATCACTCATATACCATGTTATCTATGCCACATCATCTTCGTCAGACATTGTTCGCCATGTAAGCATTGATTATCACCAACTAGAATTTTCGATGAGAAAAAGTGGTCAGAATATGAAAAAAGAGCCATATTAAAACAGCTCAAAAAGTATAGAGACTAAACTTTAGCTTTTTGTAGTTTAGAAATATTTTAAGAAAACTTGACCTAGTTTATGGACTAGCAGCATAATTTATCCAATTATTTACAAAGCTCTCCTTTCTCCAAAATATTTTTTTTTGTAGTTTTCATATTCATTTATCTTCCAAGCTTGATTTAATTCATATGTATGCATAAGAAATTCATAGATAATTTATTAAATTTTTCAAAGTTCTCCATTCTCCAGAAGCATGCGTTCATTTGCAATGAATGAATTTAACAATTTGCTTTATTTTTTTTATAATTGATCATGTTTATCTACATGCTTAAGAGATTAATAAGCAACTAAGCAGAAACCATACTCTTATTGTTTAAAACATGATATTCTTCATGCAATAACTAGGAATTTTAGTTCGAATTATATTCTCATGCCATTGTAGTTTTACAAAAAACACTAGAGAAGGCAAAAAGTAACTTACCTTGCAAACTAGATATCAAATCAGACCAAAAACTCTGGAATTATTCCTCCAGAATCTCACAACCTGTAAAAAATTATCAAGATAGAAATAATTTCTAAAATCCACCGAGTTCTCAATTCCTTTTTCTAATTATTTATAAGAACAAAAGAGTTGCTTTAGGATCATAAAGATTCATGTTGAGCCCCAAACAAAATCTAGCTACCACCCAAAAGTAACCCACTAGAAGTTGAATTGGTATTTCCAGATGGTATAGAAAATTTGTTTCAAATGTTGTTTGTAGAAATTTGGGGTTACTAGAATGTAGTTTTCAGAATTTAATAACAGCATATAGAATATATAAATCAAAGATTAATACGCAGAATGTAATTTTGCAGGAATTAGTTAGAAGAATAAAATATTCAATAACTAAAATTAATATGTAACATTACTTTTGTAGAAATTAATTTTAGAAAATATAGTATTTACCATGTGTAGAATTTGGGTGACAGAAGATGGCATAAAGAATTTGATAGTGAGAAGTTTAATTCTATAAAGCTAACGCACGAAATTTTCTATTTTGCAAAAACTCAGTCACAGAAATATAATATAATAGATCTAATAATCAGAAACTTGAAATCCGAGCATGGACATCCCGAAACCAATTTATAGTAATTTAAAACACAATTTAACTGCTACAATTAAATCTTTATGGAGATTACATCATTAGAAATTCTTGAGATAATTTAGTGTATCTGGACAATCATTCAAGAATATATTATTAGAACTTTATTTCTAAAAGATAATAACTTTATCGTGCACTAAAAAAAATTAAGATATTAGCGATGGTCATTAGTAGTGGCGTTTCTGCCATCGCTAATAGTTTTATTAGTGACGACATTACCGACGGTAATATCTCTGTCGTTAATAATATTTTACTACGGCTATTAGTGATGGTATTTTGCCATCTCTAATAACTATTTTATCGATAAAAATTAGGATAAAAAATAAATCATCATAAAAAAAATTATTATTAATTTATTAGCGACGGCACTAATCATCATTAGCGACGGTACTATTAACGATAGATCTTACCGTCGTAAAAAAATAATTATTATTAAATTTATTAGCGACTGCTAAAAGATTATTAGCGATAAAATATGCTGTCGCTAATAATCATTAGCGACAGCACTATTAGCGATGAAATTCATCGTCATAAAAATAAAAAATTTTATTTACTAAACTTATTAACAACGACGGAAAGAGTATTAGCGATAGTAAAAAAAAATTATTATTAAAAATCATTAGTGACGGCATTATTAGCAATGAAATTGTCCTTGTAAAAAATAAAAAATTATTATTAACTTATTAGCAATGATGAATAATTATCTTCACTATTCATTATCTAAATAATTATCGTTAGAGTATCGTCACAAAAGACTGCCTCAATCCGGTAGCCTAGCTATGTCGATCAATAAAATTTGAGTTTGATGGTCACAAACGATCGTGTGATGATCTGATAGATAAAGACCACTGATGGATTCAAAAACTTACAATGATGATTTTAGTGATATTTATAGCATACTATCAAAATTTTACTTCAATCAGACATCATTATCATGGTCAATTTGATACGGAATGATTTGGATCGTTAAATGAAAAATGAATGATCAAAAGGCTAAACGGCATCTGATTATAAGATAAATTTTAGATAAATGATCTTTGCTACTACTTTGATTGTTTGTATAGTGGTGATCATAAAATTCAAATCGTGCATGTATGAACGATCCAATCATAAAATTTAAATCGTACATTTAAATGATACTGAACTTCGACGGGCAGAGATATATATTTTGCTAAACTACACGAAGGTCGACTCATATATTGAGTATATATCTATCACAATCTCAACTTTTTAATCACTTATCATCCTGTACTTATCTTATACATGTATAGGCAATATGATGAGATGCTGAGATGGGACAATTCGATGATAAACGAGGAAGAAATTTTCACTCAGCGCTCATAGAACTTTACATATTGGTTTCATCAACTGATAAACAATCATTATCATTTTATTTAATTTAATTTTTTTAATTATTTTTTATAATATGCAGGTCATGCAAGGCTATGATTCTATATCTAGGAAGCTAAGACCGTTAGGTTATAGGCCAACAAAATAAGTGACATATTATAATGGTTGTAACGTAAATAGTTTCAAATTTCACATGTATCAATATGGATAACATAAAAGTACAATGAACAATGGTATGTGTATAAAGGGCAGCTGGTGGGCAGAGATGAAGAGTAACTACTATGAAATCCTCGAAGAAGTGATTAAGTTGACTTATCCCTTAGGTGATAATAGTATCATTCTGTTTAAGTGTCAATGATTTGATACCGACAATTGTATGAAGGTTGATCCACGACCATGACACAGGCTTATTGAAATCAAATATGGATCAAAAGCATATGTCAATAACCCCTTTGTGCTAGCCCAACAAGCTACTCAAGTATATTATACTCCTTTTCCATCGAGGGAGAGAGGAAGGAAAGATTGACGGGTTGTATGTAAGGTTAAGTCTCAAGCCATTTATTATATACTCGAAGAAGAAGAAGAAGAGTCCCAATTACCAGAATACTTTCAAGAGGATGAAACATTAGGGTTCCATTGGTCTTCAATAGATGCCAAGTTGGATGCTCCAAAAATTTTCGTATATGATGGCCAACATGAGGAGGTAGATCCAACTGATTTTATTTAAAGGACAATCTTATCCAAGAAGGGAAGAAGAAAAAAAGAATAATTGAAAGAAGAGGAACAGGTGGAAGAAGTAGAAGAAAAGCAAGAAGTGAAAGAAGAGAAAGAATTGAAAGAAGAATTCGAAGGATATCAAACATCTGAAGAGACTAATGAGTAGTGCTAAGTATATAATCCTTGAATCATTTTAAATCTTAAATTGCCATCCATAATTATATAATTAATTTGATGAATCTATTTATTTTATTTTCAGAGATTATACATTATGTCTTCTAGAGGTCAGAGCCGTACCAGCGGAGGATAGAGCTCTTGAGGAGAGAGCGATCATATGGCCAGCTCGTAGAGTTCTGCACCTCTCACACCCTATGGTAAACTCTAACATTTTAAATATTCTCATTTAAATTATTTTGTCCTTTGCTAACTAATATAACATTCTTTATATCAGATGTTTTACGCTCAGGTTCGGACAACAAAGAGTCACCAATGACCCCACAGTCACATGCACCAGTGACCAACTCCCAGATACAGAGGCATGGTAGAGGACCCGCCCGGCTTGTGGCATCTCTGTCTCGATTGGAGGATAGAGAGATCTTCCATATTCAGAGCTGATCATATGTATTATATCTTTACTGAATATATTTAAAATTTAGTTATTGTAGAGTCTAACATTTATTATTCAAAATCAATTTTGCAGCATATTTACAGAGAGTCCATGTCTCGTATGATTATCGAAATCATCCGATAATTGATGTCGGGGTCGATGAATGAGTTCTTCAGTTGACCGTCGGAAGCTCGTGATGCAGCCTAAGAGATATTTCTGGTAAGTCAAAGATGTTTAATTTAATAATTTATAGTGGGTTTGTATTCTATTTATTAATATATACTTACTTCTACTTGCAGGGGTCTACCGATTCTTATCTCCTCAGGATGAGGAGGCTGGCTATCTGATCTTCGAGCAGATGGCTACACATAGATTAGATGGGTTACAGGGCCTACAGCAATCCACCATCAAGCATTTCGATTTTCAGTCACCATCGGACTAAAAGTTCTATAGAGATCACTGGATGTGGGCAGACGTATGGGAGGCCCTCTGCGACCAGAGGAGCAGTGAGGAGTATGCCAGTAGGCAATAGAGGATCTAACAAAATCAGACCATCCAACAGGATCCAATCAGACACATGGGCAGCTCCGACGGCACATATATTATGGTCGACAGACTGGTAAAAAATCTATACCAAAATTCTTCACTAGAATTGTAAAAACTCTGATATGTATGCTTTAATTAATTTAATTTTTTATTACTTATTGTAGACATGACAACTGGATCATCCATCAGGCCAGCTATAGTTATGGGAGGCTACACACCAGTCTAGGAGGATCGATGATTATTTAAATTCTAAATTGTGACAAATCATGGTAAGAATTTCAAACTGTATTTATTAAGTTGTTACAAAATCAGATATGTATATTAGAACTAATGTATTCTGAACTATATTGATGGATTATACGAAATACGTCATTGTATGGCACGATGAGGACCAGTCCACTCAGCCCCTCTTTGACCTTGAGGGATGGCTCAGGATAATTGGAGGGGTGAGTAAGAGCCGAGTCATAGGATTCAGCCATAGTTTCGACCCTCTAGCGGTTCGATATTCTTCGACATTCTCACAGGCCTCGACATTCCAGACTTGGAATGATGCGCATGTAGAGGAGGTTGTGCAGAGGCTTCTGAACTAGCAACCTCAGAGCTTTTGGGATGCCGTTCGCGATACGATCGTAGAAATGCTCTGAGATCCACAGCTGCACGATCAGCTAGGCTCGTTGTCCCAGCCATTATATTAGATAATTCTATTAGTAAACTATTTTACTTGTTTTAAGTTTTCATATTTAAAAATTTCACATATTTAGGCTTGAGATGGGAAAGGAGATCTAAGAGTTAAAAATTCAATCTAACCATCCAATTGATGGCCGGGGGCGTCTATAATTCTGTATCATTGAATGAAACATGTAGGAACAATCTGTTCGAGAATCAGAGGAGTATATTAAAAGATATACTTCGTATCAAAACTTATTAATAATATTATTTTCTTCATTTTAAGATGTTAGGACATCCGGCTCTCATCCACCAGCTACTGGAGAGGAGTAGGAGGATGAAGAAGAGGACGACGAGGAGGATTTAGATTGATTTTCTTTATTTCAATGTATTATAATTTTTTATACTGCTTGTAAATTTATATAATTTATATTTTAATATAATATAATATAATTAATTTTTATTTATGATTGTCATATTATCTTTGGATTTAATTTTAATAGGTGCACTAGGAACCATAATTGATTGTGATTAATTAAAATAAGTTTAAAAATATTATTATAATTTTTTTAAAAAATAAATTAACTATTATCGATGGCATTAGCGACGGCTTTAGCCATCGCTAATAATCAAATATTATAATAATTTTTTTAAAAAAATAAATTAAATATCACTAACGGTATTGCCGTCGCTAATACTTATTAGTAACGGCATTAGCGACAATAAACTATTGCTAATTTTTTAAAATTTATTAAAATAATAAATATATAGCGATAGATTTTAGCCGTCACTAATACAGTTATTAGCGATGGCTGGTATGCCCATCGCTAATAAAGATAATTAGCGACTAGAATTTTTCGACCACCAACTAGTGATGGGATGCCGTCGCTAATAATATTAGCGATGACAAAATGACTGTTAGCGACGGCTAATAGTGCCTATTAGTGACGGCAAAATGACTATTAGCTATGGCAGTTAGCCGTTGCTAATAATCAAATTTCTTAGAGTGGTGGGTCATCTATTGCAATAAATCATTCTCCTAACACTCAAATTGTCAAGATACACACCAAAATTCATACTATCAATCACAATAAGAGGAGACTATATATAGTAGGAATTACCTTACTCGAGTTTCCACTTGAAATTGAGTCCTGATATCTTGACCTATGCAAATAGAGATTGCCAAATTGTCTAAACACCCGATTCATATTTCTATTCTAAGAGAAGAGAGCTTGGATAGAGAGGCATCGTGCACATAAGAAAGCTAATTAAGATCAGATTATAGGGCTAAAATCGGATCAGATACTTGCATATCCATATCCATATTTGTTTATTTGATGAATACAAATATGGATATGAATACTATTCGAATGTAAAAATTTATATCTATATTTATTTTAAACGGATACAGATATAATTCGGATATCAAAAGTATGGATATAATTACGAATATAACTTAGATAATTAACTTTATATCTATAGAATCAAAAATATTACTAAATGGATGATAAATCATATTAATAATATATTTATATGATTATAATTTTTTAAAAATTAATAAATACTATATAAATTATATAGTGTTATATACAGATTCGGATATTCATATACGAATCAGATAATTATCTATCCATATCGATATCCATTTTCTTTTATGGATATGATACGGATACAGATATTAGTGAGATCTTCTAATTTTTTTATATTTAAATTAATTTGGATATGAAAATAGATCCAAATAAATAATATCTATATCACTTTTGAATTAGGGCTCTGAGTTAGGTAGCAAGGGAGAGA
Organism: Elaeis oleifera; assembly: GCA_000441515.1. Lineage (NCBI taxonomy): Eukaryota > Viridiplantae > Streptophyta > Magnoliopsida > Arecales > Arecaceae > Elaeis > Elaeis oleifera. The sequence goes on along the minus strand of KE504692.1, from coordinate 190,806 downwards.
GAGATTGTTGGGGCATGCGTTAAGAGAAAGGAATGCGGAGGGGCACGGGGATCATGTGAAGAGAAACAAGGGAGGCATAAAGAAAGTGGCGGAGATTTTAGACTCTAACTTTTTTTTTTCAGATTAAAATGGGTAGTTAATAACCTCCCATTAGATAATAAAATATCATGAAATTGAATGAGATAGTCACATGATCCATTCAAAGAGTGCTGTCCAAATGCTCCGAACAACAATAATAATAATAAAGTCCGCAGCATTGGTCACCTTATGATATGCAAGAGTAGCATAGAATGAAATCCAGCTACTAGTGATTCTTTAAATATTCAAGAGCAATGAGAGCCCATCATCTAATTATGTCTATCTCAAAATCCAATCTATTGGGGGTGATTTCATACTAGCCGAAGACGTGAGGCAGACAAAGACATAAAGGTACCTCAGATTCGATCCTACCTTGATGCTAGCAAACCCAACAAAGTACTTGAGATGATTTTATTCGATAAAGCGGTAAAGGTTGACCTTTAGCCCTTACAAATCTTCAAAATTTTAGGAATAAATGATGATAAGCGGCTAAGAAAAAAATAACAAATAAATCTCTCCAGATAAAGAAGGATAATGATCGAATCTCGTCTAATAAGTCAAGACTAACCATCTGATTCTTTTTCTTCTCACGGCTCTTCAGTCTCGTCTATAAATAAAGACTTATGGGAGACTTTAAGATATGAAATCTCCTCTCTTCCAATATGCTCACTCCTTCCTCTATTATCTAGAATTCTGATTTGAGCATCGGAGGATCCCCACCAGAGCCAAGTTCGATTGAGAACTTTTTTTGTAGCTCCTGTCGTCACCGTCCAACTTCAGTCAATCCAATCTCAAGATGAAATTCTACTATAACAGATTGGTACTAGAAGAAGGGACAGGCCCTTCATGAGAAGGAGCAAATATTTAATGGAAGAAGTTTCATCACACTATTCCAACATCGATCGAATTTGATCATCCACAGAATGATCCAATACAAATCAGGGTCGACCATCTGTAGATCAGCTGATGTCGATCAAATATGACTACCTGCAAATCAGCTATATGTCGATCAGATCAGTTAACGTCCACCACCCCTCCCCCCCCCCCCCGCGGATCATCCTAGTCAAGCTCAAAATTGGAGGGCTCCAGATAGGGAAGGAGATCACAACTTTCAGATGAAGAAGATTATGGGACTCCCTCAATTCTCGGATCATTTTACTTCCTTGTTTATATTCAAATTTTAAATTGAATTCTTAACAGGATGCAGACAAGAAAAGAGGGTCTAAACAAAGATTCGACCAAGAAAGAAGATTACAATATCTAGATAAAAAAGAGAATCCAAACAAGGAAGGGAGCAAGGACATTCTAAGAGAATGGGCTCAAGAGGGAGGGATGCCATTGATTCAAAAACCTTTGCGGTAAAAGGCTCTTAGGCCCTCATTTATTATTCTATGTTAATTCCTTCTTGCAGGACTGTAGATCCTTGAGCACATGAGTTGAGGTGAAATCCGAGGCCAAGCCAAAATGAAACCCAAAATTGAGTCAGGATGAAGCTCCAGCCTGAGCCAAGATTGCAGCCAAGTCAAGGCCACGATCCTCCCCCTATAAGAGACTCCGAAGTCTCCCCTGCTCGCACCTAATGTAGGCAATAACTTTTCCCATTTCATCCCTCATCGGTGACCCTTGAACCTGGTGCATGCAATGATTTCCACCCTTTATGTCACCCTTTAAGAGGTGATGTAAAAAAAAGAGAGAAAAGAAGAGAGAAGAGAAGAAAGGAGAGAGAGAAAGGAATAGGGGGGAGTAGGGTGGGAGATCGGGCGACTTGCTCGCACCCATGTCGCTCCTCCATCAGGCATCGGGATCGCCCACGGGCGTCCCTGGGGCCCTCCCTTGTGTCCACGGGCAGCACCGCGCTCCCTGTACACACGTTTAGCTCTAAAGTTCTCTCGTGGAGATGCTGATCTTCACCTTCGGTGGTGCCGGGCTCTCCCAAATCCGAGCTCACTGGGTTCAAGCCTCGAGCTCCTCCACACTTGCATCTGGCTTCCGATAGCACCGAGGTTAGCAATTGTGGGCTTGAGGCCCTTCGGTGCAACCCACATTGACCCTGAAGCAGGTCCAACAGAAGTCCCCCCTATGTACGCCAAGCATCCATCAGCACTGAAGCCACCCACAGGAGCCTCTGAAGCCGTCAAGCCCACTGACATCGTCGATCTTGCCCAGGTTCTGGGCCTCCAAAGCTGTCGTGCCCACCAACATAATTGATCTCACCCAGGTTCTGGGCCTTCAAAGCTGCTACGCTCACCGACGTCGCCGATCTCACCCAGCTTCGCCCAATTTTACTGCCCTATTGTCACATCGATCGCCTCTTAACCATCGCACCTTTGAAGATATCTAGCTTTAGCAGTGATGAGATAGCACCCTTCTTTGGCTTCTTTGGCACTGCACTCGCCCCCGTCTTCTCCTGTATAAAAGCGGCATATAGGACGGCAAAGAGTGGGTGGGGGTAGCCTCGATAGGGTGATGAGGCCGGAGTTGGTGATGAAGTTGATTGTGTCGGTGGTCATGATAGGAGTTTTGGGGATGTACGGCCTCATCATCATGGTTGTCATCAGCATCGGAATCAACCCTAAAGCTAAGTCATACTACCTCTTCGATGGCTATGCCCACCTTTAATCCGACCTTGCCTGCGGTCTCATCGGCCTCTCGGCCGGTATGGCCATGGACATCGTTGGTGATGCTGGCATCAAAGCCAATGCACACAGCAGCCCAAACTCTTGTTGGAATGACCATTATCCCCATCTTTGCCGAAGCATTGACGCTAAATGGCCTTCTTGGACCGACGGCAATTGAGGCGTGATTCGAGAGAGCTGATCTAATGGAGCCGAAGTCGTGCATATGGTCTGGGTTGGCACAGAATGAATTCAGGAATCCTAAGTGGGACCCAGTCTTCACTTTGAGCTAGATCGAGCCTGAGTTAGTGCTGGAGATCTCGGCCTGGGACAGAAAATCAGTTAGGGCCTCCTAAGCGGCGTGGCTAATCCAAAGCCCAGATTTAGATCAATCCGAGCTAGATCCAGACCAATCCAAAATGCAGATAAAGGCCAGTCTGAAGTCCAGATCTAGGCTAATTTGAAGTTAGATCAAGGCCGATCTGAAGTCCAAATTAAATAGATCCGAAGACAAATTAAGGCCAATTTGAAGCCCAGTCCAGACTAATCTAAAGTTAGATCAAGACCGATCCAAATTCAAAATCAAAGTCGATCCGAAATCTAAATTAAAGCAGATCCAAAGGCAAAATCAAAGCCAATTTGAAGCCCAGATCCAGGCTAATATGAAGTCAAAATCAAAGGCCGATCCAAAGTCAGGATCCAGGCCGAACTAAGGCACAGAACAAGACAAAACCATCTATTATTTAGTTCTTTTGCAGGACAGGTCCTTAAGTATCCAAGCTAAAGTAAAGACAACCCAAGGCTTAGGTCATCAGAAGACCAGCCTCAAAAGGCCAATATCATCAGAAGGCCAAAGTCATCAAAAGATAAATCTGAGGAAACCAAAGTCGGGCTATCAAACAAAAGGCTAACAATCAAGATGAAGAACCAAGGTTAAAGTAAAGCCCGTGCCAAGATGAAGCCCAAGGCCGATCAAAGAAGGTCGAGTTTTGATGTGGACCGTCCAAAATTAACCTCCAAAGGTCGACTTCCAAAGAAGTGAACTCCTGAATGCCGAACTTCCAAAGATCAACCTCCCAAAGTCAAAATGAAGTGATTTGAGAACGCCAACTAATGAAGGTTGACTAGAAGCAAACCGATAAAAAATGAGGTAACACAAGTCTAATTATCTATCATTTTCTTCACTCCAAAGCTCGACTTAATTGAAAATCGAAAGATCCAGCTAGAGCCAATCCGACGAGTTCTCTCATCATTTGTATGCAGATTTGCAACTCAAGACATTGGTGGCTAAGCAGCAAAGGCTAACCTATAAAAACCTCCGAAGGTCATGCTCACTTTTTAGTGAGCCAACACCCAAGAAGATCTTAGTCGTACGAAAGGTGGGAGTTAATCTATAAGGATCCCCAATACTCACCAATCCAACTAATATGAAAAAAGACCTCAATGATTAAAAGCGAGGGCTAATCTATAAGGACCCCCAAAAGTCGCTCCTTTTAGTGAGTCAACGGTCCATAAAGATCTTAGTCATATAAGAAATGAAGGCTAATCTAAAAAATCTTTGGAGGGCTAATCTATAAGGATTCTTATATCGACTTCGATAACGAACGAGGGCTAACCTACAGGATCCTCGAACGCCCCTCACTTTTTAGCGAGCAGAGCCGATGAAGACCTCGACGACTAAGAAGTTACAAACATCGAAATGATGTGACCATTCGCCTCACCAAAAGCTATAGACACATCACCTCGACTAGAAGACATTCTTAGCACATCTTTGGCAATCTTGAAGTACTTCCTTTGCTCAATCCAATTCTGACTCAGACTCGGAAGTAGGGGGCCTATGTTGGAGGGTGATTTCGTACTAGCCAAAGATATGAGGCAGACAAAGATACGAAGGTACCTCAGGTTTGGTTCCCACCTTGATGCTAGCAGACCCAACGAAGCACTTTAGCTGATTTTATTCAGTAAAGCAGGAAAGGTTGACTTTCAGCCCCCACAAATCTTCAAATCCTGAAAATAAATGATGCCAAGCAGATAAGAAAGAAATAATAAACAAATCTCTCCAGATAAGAGAAGGATAACGGTCAAACCTCATCTAATAAGTTAAGGCTAACCATCTAATTTCCTTCCTTTTCATAGCTCTTCGGTCTCGCCTATAATAAAGGCCTACAGGAGACTCCAAGGTATGAAATCTCCTCTCTCCCAACACGCTCACTCCTGCCCTCTATTATCTAGAACTCTGACTTGAGCGTCGGAGAATTTCTACCGAAGCCAACTCTGATCGAGAACTTTCTTGCTGATCCTGCCGTCGTCGTCCAACTCCAGCTAATCTGACCTTAAGACGAAATTCTACTGTAACACAATCTATTACACTCAAAGAATACCCTCCCAAGAGAGTATGGTCTACCTGCAATATAAGCCTCGACATATTTGATTCCTTCATGTGCTCGTCCTATCTTCGCATTAGAGATAGAGATATCATAAACCTGGCTGCTGCCTGTAACAATGAATCTAGAATTTGGCTTTCTTGTCACAAACTCCGCACCACCTCTGCCTCCATCATCAACTAAAAATAGGAATATTTATATTAATTTATTTATTTGTTTGTTTGTTTATTTATTTGAAATTTAGATATTATGGGTACACAAAAATTCTCTAGGATTTCGTTATGGGATGTCTAGAACTTGCATAGTGATCACGATATTGCACACCATCTTGACATTCTACCAGTTTGCTGGATCATTCTACACTTGTAGAGATAGTTTACATTTTATGCATGATATGATCTTAATGTCTTTGTCTAACATTTCTCTGGATAAAACATTGATGGTCAAAATATTATATGCTCAAAATTTATGAATTTAAATTTTGTGTTCAACTTGTCATTTAAAAGTCAAAACCTAGAGCAAGCATATGCCATTGACAGATTGCTTGATATTTCAATCAATTGATTAGCTATGTAAGAATATCAATACCAGTGGATGCTCTTGGGGACTGTCTGGATGCTCACTTAACATGTCCATGAAATATTCCTCATATGGTTATTGATAAAATAAGTTAATGAAGTAGAAGGAGAACTCTTCCTAATAGCCAAACTTTTGATCATTAACATCCAGAAAAACGTGAAGGATTTGATGGCTTTTCATACGTTCCAGAGCTTAATTGCACCTAGGGCTTAAGATGCCCCGTCCTGTGTCCACCAAACGCTTCTCTTCTAGACTTAGCTGGGCCATTTGGGCTGGACACTTCAACTGCCATTTACTTGAGGGTAGCCTGAGTCACTCACTGGTTGAGAGAAATTCTTTGTGCACCGCCCGTAGTATAGAAATTCTAACATTGAGTACACCGCTTTATCTTATTAGATCATGTAGCCACCATTTTTCAATGCGTATTTAATATCCGCAATTCTATCTTTTCATTTAAATTTTAAATGATAAAAATGTCCCTTTTCTTTTGAAAAAATTATGACATTTTGTGCTGATATTATGACATCATGCGTTGAAATTATGATTTTTTGCACAAGATATCATAATTTTTTCACATGATGTCATAAAGAGAGAAGGGTATTTTCGTCATTGAAAATTACCATAATATCAGCATAAGATGTCATAATTTTTTCGGAAGAAAAGGAGTATTTTCGTCATTCAAAATTTCAAATGAAAAAATAGGCTGCGAGCATTAAATGAATATTAAATACATGTCGAAAAGCAGTGACCACATGATCTAATAGGATGAAACGGTGCACTCCACATCAGATTTTCTACACCGCGGGTGGTGAACAAAGAATTTCGCCACCGGTTAAAGCACAAGATTGATATTTTGACTTCCAATACCCACGTAACATATAATGCAAAAACAAATTAATGATTAATTAAAATGGATGTGCTGATTGCAACTCTAAGGTTTGTTTGCTTGGAGGGAGTTGGATCCTAAAATAGAAATAAAAATGACTGTCTTCCATTCAGCAATTTGGTTGGAGAAAATCCCACTTCCAATTTGATTCCGGAAGAAATAGAAATACCATCACCAAAATACAGTCCCTATTCTTTCTTATTATTCAATCAATCACATTCCTATTCCGCTCATGAACCTAAGAGATCGAGGGATAAAATAATTCTGATTTCAATTCCTATTCCTGTCACCAACTGCAGGCACCATAAAATTCTGCCGGAAACTTAGTGGACTAGGATTTCAGGTCACTCCTTCCATGGGCTGGTAAAGCCCGGTTTAATGCTACGTGCTCTGGGATGAGCACTGATTGTTTTGTTAGTTCAACAAACTTGTCATTAGCTAAAGTACATACTCAACATATAATATCAAATACTCAATGATGTAAGTTCATATATCACTTAAGAGCTACTCGAGCACAAGGTTTTGCCGATAAACCATTAAAGATTTGAAACTATGTCTACTTCCATCAAAACAATAATTTTGAATGTCCAATAACCGATATCAACTCATTACTGGTCAGAGGAGATGAAGTTCGAAATCAAACACTTTTAAAGGGAAATCGCACACGTGACGGACATTTGACCGGATCACCAGGAAAAAAGAAAGAGAAAAAAAAAGTCAACCGTACGTACGGAAAATATTTTAATGATTTTGACTGCTGTACGGCTAGCAAGGAGGAGAGAAAGTTTTACTTGAACTTGAATCTTGACCGGCCAATGGGATCACATGATTGATCGGACGGCGGGGATTTCCGGTCGTCGGCTCTAGCGTACGGTCAACGTCGGGCCGAAATGGTTGAACCGGAGGCCGACAGCAAGTTGGGTATGAACTCCATCCTGCCTCGCCGCAAGTGGTTTCCACTTGTAGTTTGGTGAAATAAAAAGCAAAAAAAAAAAATCAAGTCAAAACAATGGAGAGTTGAGTTAGGCCAGTGGCTCCTAAAATTTCCACATATTTGCAGCTACCCAACATACTTTTCTAAGTTCAACCCTGGAATTTTATTGAAAATTGTATTCACATTTCAAATCTTAGGAATGGTAATGGCTAACATCGAGCCGAATAGGCTAGCAAGCTATAATTTATAAGAGTTTTTTTCTTGTATTTAATGATATATTTCTTAAAATGGCTTCTCAACTGACAATGAGAGAAAAGAAAAAGTACCCAACATATAGTGAGGATGTGTTGAAGTTACATAAAATCATCTACCACTCATTTACAATAAGATGGTACAATCATGGAGAAAATGCATATCAATTTTTTTCTGGCACTTGGAGCATTCCTCTTTTATATTTTGAATATCTTTGGAATCTTTGTTCTATAGATAATCGTGTTTGTCTATTTTGTTCCAAACATTGCAATAAAAGAAATAAGAGTTTTTCTTATTTCATTCATAATTCGTTAATCCAAGCTAGGACTGTGACAGAATCACCTTCAAGCTAAACTTCCTTACGACACAACATAGTAGCTTTCATTCCATACTTAAGTCCGCTACAGTTCAGCAAAAACAACATTGCATGGGCAGGTTGTTATTCGATACATTTACAAATAAGAGACCTTAAAAGAAAGATGCAAAGAATTGAATGATATCATCTTAAACAGCATGCCCATAGGATATTCTAATGGTTTGGAGTCTGGAGAGTAATGTGTTTGCTTTGTTGCATGCAGTAGCAATACTAATAGTTCATATCGGGCTTGCTAAATAGAAATCAAAGAGCCATGTGTATGGCAGAATGGTGTATGTTATTATAGAGCAATTTTTTTAAGATTTATACAATATATGATTGGAAATCGGATAAGGCCTTGAAAATTTTAGGGGCAAAATTTCTACTTGCCCTATATTTAGATGGGAGAAAAAAAAAATAAAAGGATCCAACATAAGGATTTTTCAAGGGACTATCCATTCTAAGTACAATTCTTATTCACCCACGTTTAACTGCAAAGTTTTGATAGGATCCAATGCATTAATTAGTACTGGTACAATCACACCTAGACTTGCCCTATCTTTGAACTGGACTTTGAGGTTACTTTCTTGCTGTTCCAAGATAGGTCTTGAGGAGCTCATCATTCCTTTTGAAAAGCATAGTCAAGGAACCATGTACGAAAGCCCACTTCTTTAAGGACTTCCAGAGAGCAAATGGATGAGTGGTGGCTTGCAATGCGGTGGATGACCCGGCACCCAAGCGGTGCCCCGTTTTCAGCTGACATAAAATCTCCACCAAAAGGTCTTCTCATGAGTAAAATGCCTGCTAATTACTAATGAGCTCTTAATCTATGTTCGGTCAATTCTAGGAGTCTTATTCAAACATAAATAATTACTTGAAACATTAAAATTATATTGGCTTCAAAATAGAAGTATTGAAATCGACTTGTGCAGATACTGAGATAGAGGATGAACAGTTATAATTGAGTATTATTAACTCTCATTTTGATCTAGCAAGCGCTCCACATATTATATTCATTTTGAAATGAGATGGTTTTGGTAAGTGACATGTATTTCTTTTCATCAAAGAAAATATGTTTATTAATTCTTTCCTGGATTAAAGACGTGTGTTGAGGATCCAAGCCAATATAAATCTGGTTAAAAGTATTTTCTAGAGGGTATCAGGATCTAATTATACCATCTAGGTGGTGTATACTTTTCTTTCTCAACCAATCCTCTACCGGAGAAGTACCTATATATATAGGTCCTCATCTTTTAAAATGGCTATCAGAAAGGAATTGGACGGACGGATATAAAATTTTTTCGATTTATGTACTCTTTAATAAAAATGTACAATTATAAATGCGTCGGATCGTCCTCCTCCAACTCCCATTCATGGGATTGAAAAGAAGAAAGGAAACTTTGTGGGCTTTATCTTACAAAATGATTATCATAGATAAAACTATTTAATCTAAATAGCTATGATTATTCGAGCTAACTAAGCCATAAAGATTGCGGAAGAAGGCCTTGTTACTCTATCCTAGTCACAAGGCCGTGCTAGATAAATGGCGTCTTGAATGCCTCCGGCAGAACCTAAATGATTCTTTTGAATACTTTGGTCATGGTACTACAAAAAGCCAACTCAACAGCCATGCCAAGCCAAGCCAAGCTGAGCCAAGCCATTTCAAGCTAGGTTGCTTTCACGTCCTTTCATCGACAATCGTTTGATGTCATGTGTAATTGATTAACAAGAAAGTATATTATGACGGAAGAAAAAAAAGAAAAATCCGGTCTAAACTTCTAGAATTACTTTTTATTAGAAGCTGCATGAAACGAATGACACGTTGTAACCATCCATTACATTGGAAGTTAATGCCTTCACAGCACCACAACTAGAAAGGCTACAGTTACCTTTCCATGTGGAATTTTGTCAAAGGGCAGCAATTACCTGGAAACCACACCACCGGGAATTAGAACACTAAATCAAGGTATAGGAAATAAAAAAGAAAGTGATAGACCACGACAAACTTGATAAATTTATCATTGAGAAGAACTCTAATGATAACAATAGTAACAACATCACAAAAACCAAGTGGGCCTACCAAGAAGGCTTGTTTGGCAAGTGCCTTCGTTGGCACGGATCTCAGCCCCACTATTTAAGTTGGCTTCTTCTTCTCTTATCTTCTTTCTTATTCCCAACTCTTTCCATCTCTTTCTTCCTTTCACCTCCTTTCTGAGAGTTTTAGTTCTTTGCACTCCTGTTTCCTCGTCTTGGTCTTCAGCCTTCGTTCATCAATTGATTGTTAGGAGGACTTGGCTTTTAGAGGTGCAACCATGGGAGAGGTCCCAGTACTGGCCGAGGAGGAATGCATGGACTTGCCCCTGGCTTTAGATTTCACCCACAGATGAAGAGATAATAACCTACTACCTCTCGGAGAAGGTTGTGAATCCTAGCTTCACTGCAAGAGCTATGGGAGAGGTGGATTTGAACAAGTGTGAACCTTGGGATCTTCCAAGTAACATTCTCACCCCTGGTCTCTTCTTTTATATTTTGATTTTGGCTTTTGGGCTGTGTTTTGATCTTTGTGCGTCTTCCTTGTTGCCATCTCAGGCAAGGCTAAGATGGGAGAGAAGGAATGGTACTTCTTCTGTCAGAAGGGAAGAAGTACCCTACAGGCGTGAGGATAAATAGGGCCACAGAATCTGGGTATTGGAAGGCCACAGGAAAGGATAAGGAGATTTATAGGGGCAAAGGGATCCTTGTGGGGATGAAGAAGACCCTGGTCTTCTACAAGGGAAGAGCTCCCAAAGGAGAGAAGACCAACTGGGTCATGCATGAATTCAGACTTGAAGGCAGAACCCAATTTTATAATCACCATAGAACTCCAAAGGTACTTGTGCTTTCTCATAATTATTCTCCCTTACAAGTTCCTTGAGGTCGACTTCTAAATTTATTACGGTGATTGCAGGACGGATGGGTTGTGTGCAGGGTTTTCCATAAGAGCACAGGAATCAAGAGAAGCCCAATCTCAGAGCTTGCGAGGATGAACTCATCTGAAGATGATACTATGGAGACTCTCATGGATCCTTCCTATTTCAATTCTGACAACACGCCTAGTTCGAGCTTTATTGATGGTGGAGATGGTGGCAGTACTGTTAGAGGGATTTCTATGACCTCGATGCCTTCCAACTTCTCCACCATGTTGGGCTTAGAGGATCCACAATACAAAAGTCCCATGGCTAACATCTTCCCTAGTATCAACAACCAAGAGAGAACATCAATGCTCTTCCAACAAATCCCTGCTCAAAATCCTTATTCTTACTTCCAGGGTCAGCCAACTTGAGCTATTTGCAGCAGGAGCAAGCAATTGCGAAAGCTCTATCTAATGGCCTCAAGGGTACTTGCAAGTTAGAGCAGTTCTCCAATTCAATGGCCTCACAGGACACAGGATTGAGCAATGATCGGAACACCGAATCATCCTCGGCCATATCAAAGCATGAGATGAGCAGCTACCGGTCCTACAATGATCTTGATGGTGGTTTGCTGCTGGACCAGTTCTAGATTTGGACAATCTGTGGAAGTACTGAATGTTCTAGATTTTGGACCAGTTCATTTATTTGACAGTACTAGTTGAATCTTGCTTCATCGAGTTGTTGAATCTTGCTTCATCGAGTTCTTTCCGAGACCACTTGTATATTTTCACAAAAGAGCTTGTCTTTCAGATATTCTTACTGTCTATAGACTTCAGATTGCGTAGTGATTATATCACACTTCATATGTGTCTAATGGTTGAATATAAGTGACATATGTTGTTTTGATTTCTTTGAATTTTCTTATATTTGTGAGGTGTTAATTTGCTGTAGAAGGAAACATATTGGAAACACACGAGACAATATTTCTTATGCATACTATGTTACTAGCTATAATCCCAATATAAGAATTAATCATATATATAATGGAGATATTCTTGGCACATCATCTAGCCATGCTTCAAAACTCTCTTTTCCTCTTTTTGTTTTACTTGGAAACCTTTTTAGATGTCGTGCAAAAAATAGGATGAATCACTTCAGTCAAAACCAATTGATAATTTTTCTCAGAAACAATGTCCCCTTTATCAGTTAGAAACCCTAGAAGAATTTAATATGATTCTTCATAATATTTGAATTCTTATTGCACATATTACACCTCTTCCTAATACGTTAATTTGTTAGATGTAACCAAAGATTCTCCACCCTTTCCAAATTCAGAAAAGACAGTTCTATCATATATCCATCCCATGCCAGATCATGTACCCATGGCATGCACCTTATGACCTACATAAATTGGTACAAAGGCACGTATATGAGCCAACGAGAACAAAGCATCTAGTTCCCAGTCCACATGCGATAATGGTCCACTTATGATCATAAAACCCATCAACCCCTCCAACCCAAAGCCCCACTCTTCAACAGGTCTTGTTACGGAATCCTCACCACCTCCATCTTGTCATGTTGGTTAACCTTTTACCAAGAGGGAAGCAACTTGAAGAGAGAGAGAGAGAGAGAGGAAGGAGGAGAGAGTGTTGTTAGGAAAGGGAAAGAGTTGTAGCTAAGAGCTGAGATGAGTGAAGACAGCAGGTGGTTCGAGGGAAGGAAGGAGGGGTTCTATTCATGTGATATGTTTTGGCCTCTAAGCCTTCTTTCCATCCAAAGGGTATGTTTCCGTTTGAACTTGGGAGATGAGCAGAAAAGCCAGCTTTTCCGTCACTCCCATTTCTTCCATGCATCAAAAGCTCGAAATAAAGGAATATTCTCATCCACACCACCTCACATGCCATAAATGACCTTGGCTCGGCTAGCTGGTCTTGAGCTGCCAAGCCTCCAAAAGTTGGGCCTTGATGGAAGCTTATGGAAAGAACCTTACCCAAAAAAGATAAAAAGAGAGAATCTTATGTGCCTTTCATTCAAGTTGAGCACCAATGGCCATTCTATCTTATGCTTATTTAGAATTTGCGCTATGTCAATGTCTTTTTTGGCTAAAATATCAGTGTAACCTTTTCTTTGATAAAAAAAAAAAGAGAAGATATGAGAGTTGCACCTCAGCATTCTTCAATGTTGCATTGCTCGAAGTATTATAATCATTTCTTTTTACAACCAAAAATAGTGTCGAGGACTAATTCAAAATATTTAACATGGAGCGACTGTATTAGGTATCGTATGTATTGGTGCAATTAATTACATCCAATAGGAACTCAAAATAAACTAATTGACATGTGACCTCCTACATTTAAAAACGTGCAAATGAAATAGTAAAAATTAGGTTAGTATGACTTTATGAAGGAGAGTTTAGGATATTCGCTGCTAAATAGAAAATAATTCATAAATGGCGTACACTCAACATATCATTAATTCTTTTGGCTTTGAATTAGGATGTCACTTGTAAAGTGGGGCCCATAAAAAAAAATTTATGAGATTGTTGTTTCATAAAAATGAGAAGATTTAGTAAAGTTATGAAGTATGTATAAATACCAAATTTGCAATGCTAAAAATGATATATATTTTCATGCATGCCAAATGTTGATATGTTTTTCTTTATTTCTTAGTGATTATGATTCAAATATCTATTTTAAATTATGAATGCCTCTAGTAGCATTACCCAGTAGTAGAATTTGATTTTAGATACATATTCCATGAAAGAAGCTACATTAAGAGTTAATATTTGTAACTTTATCAAAGTTTTTTAGATGATATTGCACACAGTTAATTCTTGATACAGATTTATGTAAAGCTTCATAAGTTTCTCATATGATTTACTACAACATGTCTAAATATAAAATCACTTGAATTGTTTCTATTTGTCATTGCACCTAAGATGTGATGTATACCTAATTGTACTATTGTATCTTCCCACAAATCATAAGTGTCATAGTATCATATTTATTAAAATCATAAATAGAAGGTAGGCACATGGATACAAGCATATACAACAAACAAAAACATGCATGTAAAAAATAGTTAAAACCTAGAGATTTGAATGTGCAGGGAACTATATTTGTGACTCTTTTTCAACCACTAAATTTATATTTTAAATCATAGCGTGCATTTTCCGCAATTCTAATTGATAATTTATAATCGATAATCTAAATTATATGGTGCCTTCTTCCTTAATGTGGTCTATAATGTAGCATCTAGTCAAATCCTAATTGCAACATATTCAAATATAACTTCAAAGCCTAGTTTTGATGATATCATTAACCAACAAACTATCCATCTTCAACAATTATTGTGAACTACTGTAGATGAAAAATAATCATACATATACAAGGAGGAATAGCAACATATGTAACACTTTGATGAATTTTAATATACTCAAAAACTAATATCAAAGCTAATAAAATCAAATGCCACTCATAAGCTATCCTCTAAATACTGCAATGCATACAAAGTCTTCATCAACTATCTATGTGTACAAATTTTACAATAAAGTCATGTATGTCAAAATCATCTAAAATCATCATCATTAGAGGCCTATGCAAGCTGGACTATGAACTTTGTGGCTTGCAAGTAAACCCTTTTTTTTTCTAAAGAAAAATCAAAAATTCTCAGCAGTTGGTTGGGCTCTTAAGCCGAGCCGAGCTGTAGACCGGTAGCTGCCCGCATGGACCCACACGGAGCTAAAAATCCGTTACGTCCTGATGTAAGATGGCGTCAGCTCCCTATCTTTGACGATTAGATGCAGTCTTTCAGCTTCACCGCCGTATCACCGTCGAGGCGGTACGCGTGGTCACAACGCCGTGGGTCCCATCTCCCATTTGCCTCTCGGTCAGTGCAGGTTTGTCCCCAGGAAGAGATGGCTTCAAGGGATCCAAAAGGACAGATAATGGTTAAATAAAAGGCTACAGGGGTCGCGATAGGAAGATAGTTTGATGGTGAGGGAGAGTCGTAGGTATGTACCCCTTTTTTTTTTGGTAACATAGGTATGACTTTATTAAAGCCATATTTTGCCATTAGATCTGGCAAAAAGTAGTTGTTGAGGTGATTGGGATGAATGGGACCAAGTGATAGATCCAATTCATTCATTAGATGGAACATGATATGCTCCATTGGTGCAACGCCAATAAGTTTTTATTTTTTACTTTCTTTTCTTTGTCAACATCAAAAAGATCGAAAGTGATTTAGTCACGTGCTATTATCATGGCATCATTTATGTAATGGTGTCAATTTTTGGGGACCATCTATCATTTGGTCATTTAGGAGTTTTATGAAATATTGAGCTATAAATGTGGGGCCAAATCTTGTGCAACATAATGAACTAGAGCCTGTTGCAATAGTAACACTCAGCTAAGAATTTTGGGCTCGATTTTTAGATAATGCATCCCCAAAAAATTTAGATCCAAATAATTACAATGCCAACTGATTGTCGTAAACTATTTTAAATGAAAAGTAATCGATGTTTTGTGCAAAATAAGTGATGATATGTTCTTTACGAAATTATTTCTTAGATTTATAAAAAGCTACAAAGTAACGTTATTAGGAAGTACTCTGCAGTAATTTCAAGAAAGAGATGAGTTATAAGAGGGTGGTCGTAACATTCATTGAGATTCATTATCAAGTTCTACTTCAATTATGATTGTATTTTTAGTTAATCATTAGTTTTAATGACTTTAAGACTCTATTTAATTATTCTTTATATATCATATTTCAGATAGGATTCTATTTCTAAAATTACTCAAAATTAGTTTAAAATTTGTATCTTAATAGATTTTTATTTGGAGTTTAGATGCGAGTCAAATATCCCATCCATATAATGCTCTCTTTAAAAACATATTTAGTGTATTCTTTAGGTATAGAAGAGTGTAGAAAAGTATGTAAAAAGAAAGAGAGATCGAGGAAAGATTATTTTTGCATGTAGAGACTCTTTCACGAGACATCTTTACAAGGTATTGATCTTTATTTTTTAAATAAATTTATTTTTCTCTCTCAATTTTTTACTTTTATAATTACTTTTCTCATAATTCTCTGTAAATATTTTTTTGTCTTTGATGTTTATTCTAAATCTTATGCCAGCATGTTTAATCTTCTCCAAATCGTACTATTCTACAATACTATCTTCTCTTTAAGTTTAATTTTTGATTCTATTTTGTTCCCTATTACTGTTTTTCATGTGATTCTTTTTCTTCCATTTTTCTATTTTTTTATTGCTTTTTCTATGCTCTTCTTTCTTTGATTTGTTCGTCAAAAAATTCCTCTAAATTCTTTAACCTTTCGATAAAATTTCTCTAGTAAGAGCGTCTTTAACCTCCTCTGATTCTCTCAAATTTATTTGGCACGCCATCCTAACGTCCCTCAAAGCTGATATATGTGTTCATGAATTCAAACAAGGTAACTCTAGAGAGAGGGAAGAGAATCACTATCCACAATCTTGACTACCCTAACCCTAGAAACCTGCATAATTGATATTTTGAAGTAGATGTAAACAAATTGAATGTCACTTGTCCTAGACTCTTGGTCCTAGTCATGTGCAGGCTTATATAGTTTAGATTTGGAACCCTAGAACCATTGATGTGAGTTCCCTTTCATTGATGTGAGTTCTCTTTTCCGGGTTTCTTTCGGCCTTCACATTGCAAGGGATTTCCTTGTCATGCTGAGATTAGCTGTCCATTTGTAAGCCTTCAAGAAACGCGCAAAAGAGATGCTCATCAATGACGTCCCGGAAAACAGCTGATGTGTGGCTGTTGGTCAAAAGGAAGCATTTCCTGCGGCAGCGCATGGAATCTTTCCGACCAGTTTGTGGGCACCAAAGGGGTCCGTAGCTCAGTGCTGGCTTTCCGAGTTGAGTGCTGCAGTGGATCTTTGCATTAGAAGTCACTCTCAGATGTTCTCGGCAATGTATCTGATTAGTCTTTATCTATGGTCCAATTGAAGGCTTGTTGGAATGAATCAAAGCACTTTATAATAACTTATGGAAGCTTCTTCGTGATCCCTGTCACGGAAGTAACTCGGTGCCACCGGCCTCTTCATGTGAAAGCATCATATATGATGACAAGTTTTTCCGGTCCATGTTTATGGCTTGAAGAAATGGCATCACAAGAGATAAAAAGTAAGAAAGAGATGCCTTCTGGTTCTGCTGGCGCCGCAGGGCTTAGAAGTTGACAGCCAATACCGGTGGCCTCATTTTTGCATGGCGAAATTCTCTGTGCACCGCCCGCGGTGTAGCAAATCTGATGTGGAGCACACCGTTTCGTCCTATTGAATCACATGGTCATCATTTTTCAACGTGCATTTAATGTCTATTTAATATCCGCAGTTTTACTTTTCGTTTGAAATTTTGAATGACGAAAATGTCCTTTTTCTTTCGAAAAAATTATGACATTCCGTACTGATATTATGGTATCCTGCACTAAAATTATAACTTTCTGCACAAGATGTCATAATTTTTTCATGAGATATCATAAAGAGAGAAGGGCATTTTCGTCATTAAAAATTTAATGATAATTTTTAATGACGAAAATACCCTTCCCTCTTAATGACATCTTATGAAAAAATTATGACATCATGTGCAAAAAGTCATAATTTCAACATAGGATGCCATAATATCAGCATAAGATGTCATAATTTTTTCAGAAGAAAAAAGATATTTTCGTCATTCAAAATTTTAAACGAAACGTAAAACTATGAACATGAAATGTGCATTAGAAAGCGGTAGCTATATGGTCCAATAAAATGAAGCGGTGCGCCCCATGTTAGATTTTCTATATAGCGGCGGTGCATAAAAAATTTCTCTTTTTGCATGATGTTGGGTTTAATAGGCCTCCATGTCAAAACTTGCAGACTATGAGACATCCAAATTACCATATGCCAAAACTCTCTGCATCAAAACTACCTACACAAATGGAGCTATAAACTAGGTTGCTTCTCATGTGGCGAAGCACTTAGGAAGGGCAATATGGATCGCGTAGTCGATGGTTCCTATTCTTTTGCATTATGTTTATTTTTGATCTTTGTTTACCATATGGACACTACAAAAAAATGGGTTATTAGCGACGGCTATTCGTCGTTGCTAATAACCCGAATCCCATCACTAATACTATTAGCAACAAAACTCTATCGCTAAAAATTTATCAAAATAAGCTCGTCGCTAATTACCATTATTAGCGATGACAACATTTCCATCGCTAATAGAAATAATTAGTGACAATGAAGCCGTCACTAATACTTTTTTATTTTATTTTTATTAATTAAAAACTAGTAGTGATGGTATTTACCATCACTAATACCATTGCTAATAATTTTTTATTTTAATTAAAAACTATTAGCGATGGCTTTGTCCGTCGCTAATGCCATCGCTAATAGTTTTTTATTTTTTTAAGATTCATAATTAATTTTTTAAAATCTATTTTAATCATAGTAACAAGCAATTATATTTTTAAAATTTATTATAAATAAATAATTATTATTTACCACAATCATAAATATAAATTAATTATATTATATTAAAATATAAATTATATAACTTTATAAATTTACACTGTTTTATAAGTATCAAAATTATAAACATATCAAAAAAAAATCATGTGAGATCCTCCTCGTTGTCCTTCTCATCCTTTTTCTATTCCTATACATTCTCTCCAGCAGCTGGTGGATGAGAGCCAGATGTTCCAACATCCTGTAATGAAAAAATAAATATTATTAATAAGTTTCGATATGAAAGCATATATGTCGATATGGAGATGTATATTTCGATATACTATTCCGATTCTCAAACAGATTATTCCTACACATTTCATTCGATGATACGGAGCTATAGATACTTCCAGCCTATCAATTGGATGGTTAGATTAAATTTTACCTTCTAAATTTATTTCGGACTCAAGCCTAAATATGTGAAGCTTCTAAATATAAAAATTTGAAATAAGTAAAGAAAATTATTAATAGACTTACTTGTTGTGATAGCTATGACAACTAGCCCAGCTGATCACGTAGATACGGATCTCGAAAAATCTCAATGATTATATCGCGGATAGCATCTCGAAAGTTCTGAGGCCGCTGGCTCCAAAGCCTCTGCACGACCTCCTCCACATGTGCATCACCCCATATTTAGATCGTCGAGTTCTGAGATGAGGACGTCGAAAAGTATCGAGCTGCTGGAGGCTCAAAGCTATAGTCGAATCCTATGATTCTGCTCCTGCTCACCCCTCTAGTGGCCCTGAGCTATTCCTCAAGATCGAGGGGCTGAGGGGATGGATCCTCATCATGCCACGATACGAGATACTCCACGTAATCCACCTATACAATTTAAAAATTCATTAATTCATACATATCAGTATATATAAAATTTAAAAATAATATTTTAAGTTGTTATCACGATCTATCGAGATCTAGGATCTAAGTAATCACCAGTCCTCCTAGACTGGTGTGTGGCCTCCCATATTTGCAGCTGCTCTGGTGCACGACCCAACTGCCGTGTTTACAATAAATAATAGTAAATTAAATTAATTAAACATACATATGATTAATTCAATATGAAATTAATTTAAATACAAATTTTTACCAATCTATTGGTCATAACATGTGTGCCAATGGAGCCATCAGTGTACTTGATCGGATCTTGCTAGACAGTCCGATTCTATCGTGCCCTCTGTCGCTTATCAGAGTACTCCTCAGTGCTCCACCGATCACCGAGAACCTCCGATATGTCCATCCGCATCCAGTGATCTGTGTAAGACTTCCAGTCCGATAGTGACTCGAAACTGGAGTGCTCTATGATGGATTACCTAAAGCTTAAGTCCATCCTGGAGCTTACGTGTGGCCACCTCTTCAAAGGTTCAACGGCCAGCCTCCTCATCTTGAGGAGTCTCGAATTGGTAGTAATCTTACAAATAGAAACAAGCGTGTATTAATAAATATAATACAATCCTGAGGAGTCTCCTAAACTGTATCACGAGCCCCCGACAGTCAACTAGAGAACTCGTTTATCGATCCCGACATCCATCGTCAGATGATCCCGATAACCACACGAGACACCTCAAGCTCTCTAAATGTGCTGTAAAATTAATTTTAAATAATAAATATTAGACTCTAAAATAATTAAATTTTAAATATATTCAGTGAAGATATAGTACTTACGAGCAGCTCTGAATGTAGACGAACTCTCTATCTGTCGGTCGAGTCGGAGGTGCCGCGAGCTGGGCAGGTCCTTTACCATATTACGGACTCTGAGAGTCGAGTGTTGCTCCGCATGACTGTGGGGTCACTGGTGACCTCACGTTGTTCAAACCTGAGAATATCAAGACATCATAAAGAAAGTTATATTAGATAATAAAGAATAAAATAATATAAAAGAGAATATCTAAAGTATTAGAGTTTACCGCATGGTATGTATGGTGCAGAATTATGCGAGCTGGCTACATGAGAGCTCTCTCCTCGAGAGTTTTCTCCTCGACTGTGATGGCTCCGACCTCTGGAAGACATGATCTATAATCTCTGAAAATAAAATAATAGATTCATGGATTAATTATACAAATTATAATACGACAATGCAAGATTTAAAATGATGCAAGACAAGTATTTAAAATGATTCAAGGCAATATAAGAAATAAAATAATATTAGAAAATCAAGAGAATGAGAGCAATCGGAGGTGGCATTCCGAATGCAAGATATAAAGATTGGATACCTAGGTGGAGGCCATCGCTGAGAGGTGCTTGAACTTGAAAGAGAAGTCCAAGAAAAGAGAGGTGGGCTTCGAAGAAGAGTCTCCAAGCTAAAGCAGAAGTTTTGCGAGGAGAGGCATAGGAGTGCTTCGCTAAAGGTGAAGCATAGGGAGTCAAAGGTCCAGAAGTTCATCGCAAGCGAACATTACTAATCGGCCTCTTCAGATGTTTGGTACCTTTCAGATTCTTCATCTGATTCTTCCTTTTCTTTCACTTCTTCATCTTCTTCCTCTTCTTTCTCTTCTTGGATATAATTGTCCTTTAAAACAAACTCATAATGATCTACCTCCTCATATTAGCCATCATATAGGAGAAAACCTGAAGCATCCAACTCTGCATCTATGAAAGACTGATAAACTCCAGATGTTTCATCCTTCTGAAAGTTTTCTGGTAAATAGAGGTCTTCTTCTTGTTTGAGCACGTAATGAACGACTCGAGACTTAATTTACAGACAGTCCATTTTTTCTTCCTCTCTCTCTTGATGGAAAAAAGTATAATAAACTTGAACAGCTTATTGAGCTAGCACAAATGGCTCGTTAACATATGCTTTTGATCCATGTTTGATTTCAATAAGCCAATATCATAGATTAACTTTCATACCATGCTTGTTATCAAACTATTGGCACTTAAATAGAATGATACTATTATCTCCAAGGTAGGTCAACTTGATTATTTCTTCGAGGATTCCATAATAGTCACTTTTCGCCTCTTCCCACCAGCTGTCTTTTATACACACACTGCTGTTCATTGTGCTCTTATGATATCCATATCGCTAGATGTGAAATTTAAAACCATTTACGTTACAGCCATTATAATATGCAACATATTTTGTTGGCCCATAACCCAATGATCATAGCTTTTTAGGTATGGATTCGCCCTCTTGTATGACCTACATATTATAAAAAGAATAAATTAAAAAAATTAAACATATAAAATAACAATGGATGCTTACCAATTTGTAAAATCAATCTGTAAAGTTTTATGAGCACTGTGCGAAAATTTCTTCCTCACTTATCCTCGAGTTGCCCCATCTCAGTATCCCATCATATTGCCTAAACATGCATAAGATAAGTATACTGTAATAAATGGTTGCATAGTTAAGATTATGATGGATACTTACTCAATATATGCATCGATCTCCTCACAATTTAGTAGAACATATGCCTCTGCCTATCGTAATTCAATATTAGTTAAAATCTGAGGAACCTCGTGGCCAAATTCATGAGCAGGATAGACAAATATTGATATCTCTTACTCTGATTACTCACCACCACCATCATCATTTCAGCTACTTGAGTCAACTTTGTCTGCACACTAGAATTAAATAGTATCGGCTAAAATTAAATTCTTCTATTATATAAGCCTCCACGATAGAACCTTCGACTCTGATTCTTTTTTTTTACTTCTTCTTAAGACTATACATATATCTTTCAAATGGATATATCCATCTGTACTGCATTGGTCCTCCACCCTAGCTTCATACACCAGGTGAATCATGAGATGCTCTATGGAGTCGAAGAAACTAGAAGAAAATATTTTCTCTAACTTGCATATGATCTCTGCACTGCTAGTCTCAAGACTGAAGATGTGGTCGACGGATAGTTCAACAGCACAAATGTCTCTGAAGAAAAGACTAAACTTGGTCAAATAACTCCATATAGAGCTGGAAAGCCAATAGGAGTAATTGTTGCATGAAGACATGGCAGTCATGGCTCTTTAGCCTATAGAACCTGCAATCTTTGATATTGATGCATCGAGCTAGATTTCTTGCATAACTATCTAAAATTTAAGATTTTTACACCATTCACATATATTCTTCAACTACTCCCTCATTAAAGTGTAAGATGCTTTCGACTTCAGAAATATCTCAGGTGACACCTAAACTAGCTCTAATAAAGGATACTTGCATATGTTCTTCATATTTGCTCGAGCTTTGGGGTTGTCCTTCGTCTCGTCCTTGACATTCATAACAGTGTAGAAATATTATCGAATACATTCTTCTTAATGTGCATAATGTCAAGTTTATGACGGATCAAATTGATGGATCAATATGGTAATTCTCAAAAGATGCTATGCTTCATCCAGTTACGAGTTCTATCGAATCTCCGAGATTTCTGCTTGGCAAATAGTATGCCAAATTGGACTTCATCCATTTAGGATACCCTCTGAAATGCTTCCATACCACTAAGGCATGGAGTTGCACGATCCTTCTCTATCTTGTTCCTCCTGAAACTATCCTGCTGCTTTCGAAAATGATGATGCTCGAAAAAAAATTGACGATGACAATCGAACCAGTAGGACTTACAATCATGCTCAAGTTGAAATAATTTTATATTCTTCATGTAATAGAGACATGCTAGCTTCCCATGTGTACTCCATCCCGACAGCATCCCATAAATAAGAAAATCGCTAATGGTCCACATCAATACAGCCTTTATTACAAAATTCTGCTTCTTCGATATATCAAATATACGTGTGCCATCTGATCACAAGAATTTCATCTCATCAATAAGAGGCCTTAGATATACATCAATACTTCTACCAAGGTATCGTAGTCCAGGAATAACTAATGTAAGATGTTATGTTCTTTTATATATATCCCAGATGGCAGATTGTATGGAGTAATAAAGACTGGCCAACGTGAATAAGGGGCCACTGCATGACTGAACGGTGTAAACCCATCGGTAGACAGATTTAGTCAGACATTGTATAAAGGATGGCAAGCATCAAAGTTTTTCGATACCTCACTGTCGGATGGATGACTCATCATATCGATGTGCTTGCAAATCCCTTCTTTGTGTCATCTTATCTGTCCGACAGTACTTTTGAATAAGTAGAGCCTCTGAAGCTTAGGAGTGAAGAAAAGGTATCGAAGAACCTTATATGGTATATTCTTCCGATTTCTATCCTCTTGTCTCGATTTAAATCAGCTTTCACCGCATACGTCACATGAGCTCTTCAGTTGGTTCTCTTTATAAAAAGCATGCAATCATTATGGCATGCATTTATCTTCTCGTATCTCATATCTAACCATTTCATTATTTCTTTGAAGCATAGAAACTCCCAACAAGCTTCTCATCCTTCGGTAGCTTCTTCTTTATTATTACACCATCCTATCATAACAATTGACCGTAATATTTAACTCGATCTTCAAATTCAACAACTTTGATACAGCTGATAATACAGTATGTATTTCACATCCCAACCATAATGGTTTATCAGCATCTTTCAATATATGATAGAAATCGTTGCTGCCAACTTTTAGATCGTCCTTCATATCCTAGTCAAATTCAGGACTAACCGCATCCATAACCATGTCTATCATTCTATCTGTGTCCCTGTCCTGCTAACTTCTAACCCTTGTACTTATCTCCCACATCTCCCCATGCAGATACCAATGCTTGTAGTTTCGTATAAATCCACTCTTATATAAATGGGCAATTATTGTATCCCTATCAAGCATTTCTCTATTGATACATCTCTTATAAGGATAACGAGCCCGTCCTTGAACTAAAAGTGTCGTATTCCCAAAAGCATAATCATAGAAGTACTTGACACCCTCCTTATATTTAACAAAATCACCCCATCGACTACTTGATAGTCTATCCAACTACAGTCCATGGCACACTATCTAAGGATTCTGCATATATAAATACAAGGCGAAACACTTACCAATTATTTATCATTTAAAATAGCTTACATAATAAATGCATCCTATCATCAACTAATAGGTGTAGAAGATCCTATCTCATTCAAAATTAATTCTATAGGCCAATTACGGTAATCAAATGATACGCAATAGCAGCCGAAAAAAATTTCGACAATATTTTTCTTAGTTCCCCCCATACGACTAAAGATGTGTAATGAAAATTAAAAAAAATACTGTCCGAAATTTCTCTCAAACTCTCAACATACTGTTTGATTATTGTAATTATCTATATAATTAATTGAAAATCTCAAACTATCCAAACTGAACAGTCAATTGACCAATGTACATAATTCTTCTTTCTGTACAAAATATATAAATATACAGATACCATAGAATATGTATATTAATCAAAAGATGAGTTTATGATTCTATGTAATATAAAATTTGTAAAAACAGACGATTGAGTAAGAAAAAAAAGAACAAAAAGCAGAGTAAAGCAAGAGCAAAAAGAGACTCAGAAGATGCAATATCTGTTCTAATAAAGATCATTAATTGAAAATTAGCTATCCAAAATCTTCATCATAGTTAGGGCTGGAACTGGGCCGAGCTAGGCCAAGCCCTACCCATACCCGAGCCCAGCCTGAAAATTCATTTCGAGCTTCAGGTCGGCTTAGGCCCGATAATTTTAGAAAAATCAGACCCGGACCAGCCCTGACCCATTGGATGGGCTCGAACCATAAGTGGCTGCAAGTAAGAAGACTGCAAATCAGG
>KE504692.1:131395-165615 GCA_000441515.1 Elaeis oleifera | reverse complement strand
TATGCATAAATTATTTGGTTGTTATTTTTTTTTGTATGGGATAGGCATGGGGCGGATATGGATTGGGTATGAAAAAATAGGTTATCCGTGGATATCTCCGAACCCGTTGGGTATGGGGATGGGTATCTGTTTTCTTACCCGATCGGATATCGAGTAGGATTTGGGTATAGGATATTAAGTTCGGATTTGAAGATCGGTAGTACAATATCCGATCCAAATCCTACCCATTGCCATCCCTAGTTGCCTGTAATATAACAGATCGTCCAAGCTTGCCCTGCAACTACAACAACAAGAACAGAAATATATCACCTCCATCTTTCGTTAGACTCTTTAGGCACATCTCACACAGGCAGTCATCATAGTCTATTTATGAATAGAGCACTACTGATTTTAGGTTGGATGCGGACCGACAATATCGGGTCCACTCTCGGGTCAGGCTCGGGTCGGGCCTGGGCCAGGCCAAAGATATATCCGAGCCCGGTCCGAAATTCAAATGGACCTTGTAATCAGGCCCAAACCCGGTCTAAACTATTTTAAGCCAAGCCTGAAATCCGACCCAAATTCGAACCGGCCCGAAGTCCATCAGGCCAGCCTGGGCCCAGTTCCAGACCTAATCATAGTTAAATAAAATATTTAATTAATTAATTAAATTAATACTTAATTAATTAATTATCTAATTAAATTAGTTAATATATTAAATAAAAAAATTTTAGCGACAGCTCCACCATAGCTGCTGCAGCAATCGCTAATACTCATCAAAAGAATGGGTATGCAGAGGCAGAGACGTCGGCAGTGCAGAAACGACAGTGCGGGGATGGAGACGGCGATCCTACATGGGGACTGTGGATCTGATAGGGGGATAGCAGATCCGGCAAGGGAGAATAGCTATGCGGACGTAGGGATGCCGACGGCATAGGAACGGTGGTGCAGAGATAGGGACGGCGATCTGGCACAGGGATGGTGGATCCGACAGGGGGAGAGCAGATCCGATGAGGAGGCAGCGGATCTGACAAGGGAACGTCGTCACCGATGCGGGAGAGCGGATCCGGCAAGCGAGCGGCATATCCGGCAAGGGGTGGCAGATCTGGCAAAAAAATGGCAAATCCAGCAAGGAACGACATCACCGGCATAAAGAGAGCAGATCCGGTAAAGGAGGTAGCGGATCCGGCAAGGGAACGACGGTGCGGGGACTCCGACGAGGGGGGACGATGAAGGGGAGACGGCGGCATGTGGACGGAAAGGGTGTGAATTAGAAAACCGGGAGGGGATGCGGTGCAGGGAAACCGATGGGGATGATGGCGCGCATGAGTTGGGAACCGAGAGAAGGGAAAGGGGGTTCGATCGGTCGCCGGTGGGGAAGATAAAAACTAAGGGCAGGGGGGAGTAAGGGGAGATCGAGAGGGTGGGAGGGGATCGATCAGTCACCGACCGAGGAGCCAACCCAGAAACAGAGAGGGGGTGGGGAAAATGAGTGCAGAAACCCTAAAAATAGTAGGGAAGCCAAAAATCGAGGGGCAGGGAGTGAAATCGATGGTGGAAAAATTTAAGGGTATTAGCCGTCGCTAATAATTCCGTCACTAATACAGTATTTTCGTCACTAATAATCTTTCGATCAAATTTTAAAAAAATAAAATTATTATTTATTAGCGACGCCATTAGTCATCGCTAAAAACTAAAAATTCCGTCACTATTTTTTTTTTATGATGGCTTATCTTTTGATCGTCATTGGTCGTTAGTAAAAAAAAAGTTATTAGCGACGGTAAAATTGTCATTGCTAATGACCGTCGCTAAAGTCCATTTTTTTTTACAGTGAGATATGATTCATCGATAGAAAAAATTAAAAAAAAAAAAAACTACAAAAACTCAGGTTGTCCCATCCTCCCACAATCATTTCCTGTCCTAAGAGACCCAAGGACTGCAAACGGGAGAACTAGTCTGTTCAAGACTTGGACCCAAGTCCTTTCTGGCCTGGCTTAATTTGTATAAGCCGTTGTATTCTCAGGGATGGTGCATTTACCTTCCTTCATCTTACTCTACTCAAAAAGATCTTACTCTATTCCACCTTTATCGTACTATGATATCATTTTTGCTCTAGAATAAGGAAAGTTGTTGGAGACTAAGGGGGCTAAAAAGGGACTTCACGAGAAAACTTATACCTACCCACGTTTTCCGTCTAATCCAGAAAAATTATTTCAACAAGACAGTAGAATTAATAAGTTTCCCTCCCATACTTTGTTCCAAGTTGATCCTCTACCTGACTGGGTGTCAGTTTATTCTGAGCCAAACTAGAGTGCAGGAATAAATTTTGATGTCCATAATAAACAGTCATAATCACGGCCAACTAGAACTAGCAAACTTTGAATGGACTCTCTGTGGTCAAATTTCAAATCCAATTTGATACGCATGCTCATTGTTCCTTGTCCGGCTGGCACACAGTCACAAGTAGCAAGCTCAAGGATAACTGGATAAGCCTCTCTAGTAAAATAAGTGCAGCAGATTAATATCTTTTAATATAATGTAACTCTCAAAGAGGAGCAAACATGCACGTTGTTCGTCTTGAAGTCGCAAACAACGTGCATCAAAACAAGTAAACCTACACAGATGCTATTTTGGTCACATAGTGGATGGAGATAGCGCAACGAATGGTTGCATCACTGTAGCATAAAAGATCTATAGTGACGATCAAAACTACAGTAAAAAAACTACGACAAACTATTGAAAAAACTTATTTCAACATTTGATAAACCATGGCAATAGATAGCATCATTAAAAGTTATTACCATGGTTTAAATGGCCATTGGTATATATATTATGATATTTCATATTCGAATAATTAATTATTTTTCATAAAAAATTCAATTCTCTTCTTTTTTAATAAAAATAAAATAAATAACTTTATTTTATTCTTTTCAATATTTTGAAAATTTTTTCATTTAAAATATTTAAAATATCAATAATTTTTATATATTTCTAAAACCGTATACATTTTATTAAAGTACTTTAAAAGCAGATGTTGTCCAAAGGCAACAATCCAAGAGAGGGAGGTGAATTGGATCCTTTAAAATTTTTAGCCAAATTAAACTCTAAGATAATTATGTACTTCAATTTAAACCTAACTTGAGTGATTGTATAGTGATTACAATATGCAGCAGTGAAAATAACTTAATGAATGTAAGATAAGAAAGTAAAATAAGTAAAGTAAGAAGCTAAGGCACAACACAAATGCACAAAGATTTATAATTATTTGGTGCGAGCAACCCCGCACCTACATCCACTCCCCAAGATTTTCTTGAGAATTTCACTATAATTTTCATGATTACAATATATTTATTTTCTGAGCTCACAAACAAACCAATTAATTTTTTGGGATCACCAACCACAACCTTACATCGATAGTTTTCTGGACTCACTATCAATCCAGTTGGTTTTTCGAGCTCACCAATCAAAATCTTGTACAATTATTTTTTGAGATCATAATTAAACTCAGTTGATTTTCTGGGCCAACCAATCAAAACCTACAATGTCCAATTATGGACTTGGATGAGCCTTAACCCTAAGTTTATTTCTCTCAAAGAAACTTGTAAAGAAATCAAAATACAAAGATAAATAAATTTAGCACAAATAAAATAAAATGAACTCTTGTAATGCACGATGGAGAGGTTGAAATGTTAATCTTTGAAAGCTTGATCACTCTTCTTTAAAGGCTGAGAGAGTGTTGAAGATGTTGTGGAAGAATGCTGTTGAGTGCTCTTTGAAATGATACTCAAATTCTTCTGTTCTCTCTCTCTTGGATATTTACTAGAGCTCTCACAAATTTAAAGATTTTTTTTTGTAAATCCACTTGCTTCTTTTTCTTTTAATTCTCCACCTTTAAATAGGTTTGACAATGGCTGGAGAGTGAGTTTGGACCATTAGAGGAGAGAAACTAGCCGTTGGGAGTCGTTTTGGATAAAAAGTCGAAGTTCTAAAAAACTAGTTGTTATAGTTACTAGGTCGGCTCAACTTTTCTCTGAGTCGGATCAATTCTTCACTAAGTCAGCTCAGTTGATCTCTAGATTGACTCAATGACTATTGCTAAAAAATTCAACCTTCTATTTTTTGATGTCTTCTGAGATTGGGTCGACTCAAACTTTCACTGGATCGACTCAGCTGGATGCCAAATATGCCAACATATCGGAGTCGACTCAAAACCTTCTGAAGTCGACTCAAAACCTTTCAATATTATTTTCTTCAATTTTTGATCTTCCAAACTTAAACTTCTTGGCCCCAATGTCATCTAAATATATTTGCTTCCTTCAATTTTATTTTCTCTTCTTCCAATTTTATTTTCTTCGTACCGAGCCATCCAAAATTATATGAATTTATTCTTTTAAGTGCTTTGACGTGATATCTTGAGAGGATTTATCCTTAAGATAAAATTTTCATTTTGAATGCTTAAAAAATCCTACATCTAATCTTGAATACATGATTAAAATCATAATTACTCAAAATTTGGCAATCATCAAAATCAATCATGGGTCAACAATCTCTCCCTTTATGATGATGACAAAACTTTGAGTATATGCGTAATTAAAAATAATAATATATTTTTATATATTTTGCTAATATATATCATGAAATAATAGATTAAAGACATGAATGCACACTTCATGAATGCTTCATTCGAAGTATACATTTGATGTCAAAATGCTCGTTTCATATGATTTCAAGCAAGTACATGAGCATAACAATCAATTTAAGAGCATTTCAGGCATTTTCAGTATATACTCATCCTATCTCTCTCCCTTTTTGACAACATCAAAAAGTTTATGGGAAAGAATTTAAAATGAATCATCAAAATCGATAAGAATATATCAAAATCAGAGATGTATCAAATTTAGATCAATTCAAATGAATTATCTCTCCTTTAAAGAAGCTTATCTTTTAATTCAAAATATGCTTAAAATATCTTTCTTTTCAAAAATCAACTTGAATTCACATACCAATGGCTCTCCCTCTTTTTGAATGAATATAACTTTTAATCAGATTTCAAATAAATACTTTTAAGCTTTAGAAGAAATAGAGCTTTTCAAAGATTTGAATAATGAAATCAAGCATACTAGATACATCAATATTCATCTTTTCTTTCTTAATGAATTTTAGTCAATTAAAATCAAAAAAATATGTATCATGGATGTATCAAGAAAATCAAAGATAGCATCAAAGCAAATGAGTGCTACTTTTTCAAATTCATTTCTTGAGTATAAATTGCTTCGATACAAATAATTTATAAGGATTTTTCAATGTACAATAAAAATTCAGTATCATATTTGAATTTATAAATATGTTTCAAAATTGGATTTAGAAATTTATTTTTTGGAGTAGGAATATGTTTCAAATTCATTTTAACTCCAATCAATTGTCAAAAATGATTGTAGGATCAAACCATGCAAAGTATAAATGAACGAATCAAATAATCAAAAACACATGAATACTCAAATTAAGATAAATATGATATAATTATTTAATGATTGAAGTTCAAAAATTATTTCTCTCAAAACAAATCAACTAGCTAGAATTCTCAATCAAAACAAGATTAAGTTCAAGAATCATTTCTCCCCCTATTTTTAAGAGTTAATGCTAGAAAATTTATTTTTTTCAATTTTCTTCTTTTTCTTTCAAATTATGCATATTCATTTAATTTCAATAGAAGAAGCCTTACATTTTTCTCCTCCTTACTTTTGTAAATAAAGTCATTTAAAATTAAGGAAGATTTAATAGTGCAAGTATCAATTGAGCAGACTAATATCAAACTAAGCATTCAATTAATTCAAATATCAAACACACATAGCATTCACTTAAGTAGACACTAAATTTTCAAAAATTTTACTTTTCATTAATTTTCAAGGATGTTTATATAAGATGTTTACAATGATAACAAATATCTAGAGATACAAAAAGAATAGCATGCACACAAGTAATATTATCCAATCAAGCTTATTTTACTTTAAATTTCATAAGTTATAATATAATATGAGGGGTTATAAGAGCATGCTGAATTTAAATAAATTTATGTTCACTATAAGTAGAATGATTCAAATAATGAAGAGATCATATTTAATAATATATTTAAGCATTCAAGTCATAGAGTGAGATTATTACAAGCACCGAAGAATCATTAAAATTAATCAATGATGCAAAATAAATTTAGCAAATAATGATGGTATAATGTGAGAAAGGTTTAAGCATCCATTTTCAAGAATTTGATCCTTTCATGCCAGAGGATACTTGGTATATCTGCAAAATTATTTCTTAACTTTTAGTATCCAAGCTATCTTGAGTTCATTTGAGTTAAAGCATATGATTTTTTTTGAAATCCAAACTTGTTTTGCCAAAGTATGGCCTATTCTTTAAAATTACATTCAGTAATTTTGTGACTTACTTTATTACATTTGAAGCATGTAATAGAATGATTTTTAAGAGAGGCTTTACGAAACAAATTTTTAACAAACTTTTATTTTCTTGGAGGATTAAATCCAATTCCAACTTTCTTAAAAATAACCTTTTGATTATTTAATATTAGCTGAAGCTTTTGTGATCTAAGAGAAAATTTTTCAAGCATAAGCTTTAAGTTATCAATCTTTTTCTTAGTTTAGCATTATCTTCCATCAGAGATTTTTAAGATTTCAAAAGTTTTTTATTTCTTCAACTAAAGTTTTTTTAGAATTTGCAATATTCTCCTTTTTCTTAGCTAACATTTTTATTTCCTTCAAAACATCTTCTTTTCAATCAATATTTATTTTCTCTTCAATCAAAATAAATTTGACTTTTTAAGTTCCTTATTTTCAATCTTAACTTTTAAATTCATCCATTAAATCAGTGAAGGCTTGAAACAACTCATTAAAAGTAAAATCGAAAGAATTTTCAAGATTTACATTATCGTCATTGGTCATAAGACAAGAAGTTGTAATTCTTTCTTCCTCTTTCTTATTTCTCTCTTCTTTGCCTTGTTTCCCCTTTATCAAATTCCTTTTTTTTTGTTTCTTCTTTTCTTTTCTTTTCATCCTCATGAGCCATGAGGCATAAGTTGGGGTGAGCTTTCTTTTCTTCTTAGAAGCTTGATTTTTCTTTTTATTTGCTCCCTCATAAGTTCTTTCCAATTTCTCCCATATTTGTTTAGCTGAAATATATGAAGAAATTACATTAAATATATTTATATCTAATGAACAATAAAGTAAATTCATTGCTTTAGCATTTAATTGGATCTTTTTTTTATCATGCTCAATTAATGCATTGGGTATGTGTAAGCCATTGACTATACTTTTTCATAAATTATAATCGTATGCTTGTATAAAAATTTCATCCTAACTTTTCAATAGATATAATTTGATCCATTAAATAGTGGAGGTCTATCTATAGAACATCCTTCATTAAATAAGAATTTTATGTAGATTGTCATAATCTTTAACTCTAGACCACTAGATCAATCAACAAATAATAAAGTATCTGCTCTGATACCACTTGTTATCCAAAAATGGCTACCCAAAAGGAGAGGGGTGAATTGGGTTCTTTAAAATTTTTAGCCAAATTAAACTCTAAGGCAATTATGTACTTCAATTTAAACCTAGCTTGAGTGATTATGTGGTGCGAAAATAACTTAATGAATGCAAGATAAGAAACAAAACAAGTAAAATAAGAAGCTAAGGCATAACACAAATATACAAAGATTTATAGTGGTTCGGTGCAATCCCGCACCTACGTCCACTCTTCAAGTTCTCCTTAAAATTTTACTATAATTTCTCTGATTACAGTGTATTTATTTTTTCAGACTCACAAATAAACTCAATTGATTTTTCAAGATCACCAACTACAATCTTATATCGATAGTTTTTCGGACTTACTATCAATCCAGTTGGTTTCTAGGCTCACCAACCAAAATTTTACATAATTATTTTTGAAATCATAATTAAATCTAATTGATTTTTTGGACCAACCAACCAAACCCTACAACATCCAATTACAGACTTGGACGAGCCTTAACCCCAAGTTTTTTTTCCAACAAACTTGTAAATAATTAAAATACAAAGATAAATAAATTCAACACAAAACAAAATAAAAGGAACTCTTATAACGCACGAAGAAGAGGTTGAAATATTGATCTTCGGAAGCTTGATCACTCTTTTTAAAGGCTGAGAAAGTGTTGAAGATGTTGTAGAAGAATGTTCTTAAGTGCTCTTTGAAATAATGCACAAATTTTTTTCTTTTCTCTTTCTCTTGAATATTCAATGGAACTCTCATAAATTTAAAATTTTTCTTATAAATCCACTTGCCTCCTTTTTTTTAAATTTTTTACTTTAAAATAGGCTTGACAATGGCTGAAGAACAAGTTTGAACCATTGGAGGAGAGAAACTAGCCGTTGCGAGTTATTTTGGGCAAAAAATTGAAGTTTCAAAAAACTAGCCGTTATAGTCACTGGATCGACTCAATTTTTCTCTGAGTGGGCTCAGTTCTTCACTAGATCAGCTCAGTTGATCTCTGAGTTAACTCAGTGATTATTGACAGAAAATTCAACCTTCTGTCTTTTACTATCTTCTGAGATTGGGTTGACTCAGATTTTTACTGAATCGACTCAGCTGGCGTGCCAAGTACGCTAATGTACCGAGTCGACTCAAAATCTTTCGGAGTCGACAAAAATCTTTTAATATTATTTTTCTTCAATTTTTAACCTTTCAAATTTAAATTTTTTGGCTCCAATCTCATCTAAATATATTTACTTCCTTCAATTTCATTTTTCTTCTTTTAATCTTACTTTTTCATACCAAGCTATTCAAATTTGTGTAAATTTATTCTTTTAAGTACTTTAACGTGGTATCTTGAGAGAATTTATCTTTAAATAAATTTTTATTTGAATGCTTAAAAAATCCTACATCCAATCTTAAAATATATGATTAAAATTATAATTACTCAAAATTTAGTAATCATCAAAATCAATCATAAGATTAACAGTAGATAATTCATGATTCTCTTTTTATTTATGATATAATTAAGAAAGTAGTATTTAATATAGAATACTTTTAATATTTTATATTATATATTTTATTTAAGTAATTTTAATTTTTATATATATTTTTAATACAACTCAAGTAAGAGAAATGTTTCAAATTCTTGGTTAAATTGATCTCTATATGAGTTTTTGAAAAAATTATAGTAACACCCTTAAACTTAATTTGATCCATTTACACTTGGACCCCAAAAGAAAAAAAACTTTAAATAGATCTCAAATTTAAAAAGTTATAAAGAGGCCCAGCCGCCTATCTTGTTATGTAATATTATAATGTCAGAGTCACATGAGAAGTTAAATTTTATAAAGTATCATAAATGCCCTTCCCATAAGTTTTGATTTTGGTGTGACCTAAACTTGATACATGGTCCGATTGAGACTCCTGGGAGTGGAAAAACTAGAGGAAAAATTTGAGAAAAATAGAGAAAAAACCTGGGACAAATATAGGAAGAATTAATAAAAACAAAAGAAGGGTGGAAAAAGGAATTATTTTTTTCCTTACCTGCGTAGATTGATCAATTTTTTTTCTTCTCATTTCTTTCTCTTTTTCAGAGATCTATGGGTTGGAAAGCACTGAGGGAGATCAGGGGAAGGTCGACGTCAATGAAGATGGGGAGAAAGGTGACGGCAGATATCAACAAGAGGTGGCAGAGAGGAGAGCGGGGAGGAGGTGGGTGTCTGCGAGGGGAAGGTGATAGTGGAGACCAGCAAGAGGTGACAACAAGGAGAGCAGGGAGGAGGTGGGCATCTACAAGGGGAAGGCGACGGCAGAGACCGACGAGAGGTGGCAGCGGAGGTGGGCATCCACAATGGCTCGGGAAGGTGACGGTGGAGATTAGTGGGAGGTGGCAGCAAGAAGAGCAGGGAGGAGTTGGGCATCCACGAGGGAAAGGCGATGATGGAGACTGACGGCAGGTGGCAGTGAAGGGGGCATCCACGAGGGGGTAAAGGTGATGGCGAAGACCGATGGGAGGTGGTAGCGGAGACTGACAAGAGGTAGCAGTGAGAAGAGCATGGAGGAGATGGGCATCCGTGATGGGGAAGGCAACGACAGAGACCGACGGGAGATGGCAGCAAAGGCAAAAAGTGGTATCGAGGAGAGCAGGGAGGAGATGGGTGTTCATGAGGGGAAGGTGACAACAGAGAGGGGAAGGTGACAGTAGAGACCCACGAGAGGTGACAAGGAGGAGAGTAGGGAGGAGGTGGGCGTCTGTGACAGAGAAGGCGACGATAGAGACCTGTAAGAGGTGGCAGCAGAGGTGGGCATCCATGATGGCTCGAGAAGGAGACGGCGGAGATTAGTGAGAGGTGGCAGCAAGAAGAGCGGGGAGGAGTTGGGCATCCGCGAGGGGAAAGGCGACGGGAGGTGGCAGCTAAGGGGACATCCACGAGAGGGAAAGGTGATGGCGAAGACCGATGGGAGGTGGTAGCGAAGACCGACAAGAGGTAGCAGTGAGGAGAGCAGGAAGAAGGTGGGCATCCGTGATGGGGAAGGCGACGACGAAAATCGACGGGAGGTGGCAACGGAGGCAAGAGGTGGCAATGAGGAGAGTGGGGAGGAGGTGGATGTTCGCAAGAGGGAAGGCAACGGTAGAGACCAACAAGAGATGGTGGTGGGAGGTGGCATATGTGAGGGCTGGGACGAGTTCCAGAGGGTTTGGAAGGATTCGAAAGAAAAAGAAAAAATATCTAAAAAACCTATGTACTAAGAGTATTTAATCATTTCTTCTTTTCTGTTAATACTACT
Organism: Elaeis oleifera; assembly: GCA_000441515.1. Lineage (NCBI taxonomy): Eukaryota > Viridiplantae > Streptophyta > Magnoliopsida > Arecales > Arecaceae > Elaeis > Elaeis oleifera. The sequence continues at coordinate 154,827 of KE504692.1, read as the reverse complement.
TAGTTGGAGACAGATGGTTGGACCTCTTTGTAATTTTTCAAAATTTTGGATTCCATTTGAAACTTTTATCTTTGGGTTTAAGTGTAAATGGATCAATTTTAAGGGATGTCATTATTAATTTTTTTAAATTTTTAATCATTATATTTAAATCATTACTTGGTTGTACTGCATTACTTGTAATATTGATAGTGAGTTTCATATCAAAACTTATTTTTATCTAATTATTAAACCTACTTGACTCATATAACTTTTTTATTAAATAGATCAGATCATCCAAGTTGAAAATAACATATTTAATCTATTAGAGAATTTCAAGTAAAAAAACATATATAATCAATTTTATTCAAATTTGTCATCCTTCTAATAATTAATAAGTACCACACCCACATTATATTAATAAGTTATTTATAATACATTTTTAATTAATTAATAGTTACCAATATGTAAAACTATTATTAAATAGATTAAAAATTTCAAGCTGAGCCTAACCTACACTTCTCCAACAATTTACCCAACTTCACTAAACATATAACCCATTTAGTAAATAGGTCTAGCCCAATAAAATTGAAAATAGCATATTTAATCCATTAAAAATTGTTAAATATAAATAAAATATGTAACAGTTGATGTATATAGTTAGAGCCTCATTACTTCTAATATTTATTAGATATATAATATTATTTTTAAAAATTCAAATACATATTTTTAATGATAAAATATTCTTTTCACAAAAAACCCAAATCGATTGGCAATGATACTAAGTTGTCACAAAAATAAATTATATTTAATTGCCAATGAAAATTATTGGTTGTACAATGATATATAGGTGGCAAAATTTATTTCATTGATAAAAAGTCAGTATTCTACAACTAAATTTTGTACATTGCTAATTATGTTCTATTTAACTAGAAAATAATGTCTTTATGAGATATTGTCACAACATTAAAATAATTAGTCAAATTCATAAATAACTATTATAATATTATAGACCTCTGATAATAATTTTAAATTGTTACCATAAATATAATATTTCATAGTGGCTATAAGCCACTATCACTATATAATAACTCATAGTAATACTATTAGTAAATTACTGTAATATTATATATCTTTTATAATATTTCTAAAGTTTATTGCTAGAGACCATTTAAAGAAATAGATTTTGCTTAGTATTACTAAAATTCTATCACTATAGACTTTGTTTATTATAGTCCATGTACAAGTTCCATCGAGTTTTAGTAGACCAAGCACGTTGGGCTGCATGTATTAAGGTTTGATGAGTGCGCACTGATCTTTTCTAATAATGCTTTTCTACTGCAACATCATAATTCCAAATTTTATTGCATTCAGTAATCAAAGTTGGTATAGCTAACCATCCAAAGGTAATCCATAATTCTTTTAACTTATCAGGCTTCACAATCTTCAAACAATGTGATTTAGTAGTGACAAAAGCAAACTGCTTTTTTTGTACCTTCTTGTTAATCTTGATATATGTCTTAAGGTAACTTGCAAAACTTTAACACTATAGTGCAGACAAAGTATTCCTCCACCAGACTTTGGCTAAGATTTGACTGAAGGTAGAATTCATTTTGATTCTTCTTTTTTTTCTTTTTTTCTAGTTGCATATGAAGGGAGTCATCCGTCCTTTTATTATTAGAGAAAGATGATATTTACAAGAGGGAATATATAGTGTAAGATAGAAAATATATATATATATATAGACTACATGTTTAGGGTTTGAAATAGGAAATAGTTCAGTAATTATAAAAAACCTTAGATGAGGACCCATGCAAATATATACTTAATTCCATCGGCTATATATTGCATAGATCTTGGATATTTATATAGAATCAAGAAACTCCAATAATATCTTCTAACTAGTTTTTTTTTTTTAATGAAGTTTTAGATTGTAAGTAAATAGTATCATAGCAAAACTGATCCATATATCATGTGGATAAGGAGACAATACAGCATGAGTCTATTTGAATTGACCATGAGCTTATCATTGTATTTTTTCTTGATCAATATGGAACCGACATAATTTATCATCAAAAATGATTCTTGTAATGTCTGCTAACTGAGACAAGTTCCAATGGCATCATTATTTACAAAGTTGTAGCGGATGAAACTCATTTGGATTGAATATCACTCTATGATGAGGTAAGTCACATCTTATATCGTTGCCTTGACTTCCGATGAGATGGGAAAAGAATTCCATATCTTCCTATCAAAGAGCTAATGCATGCCCAACACTTCTTTGAGATAGCTGGTTCTTTACATATTTTCAAAGCTTTTCGCTAATTTCTCTTTCCTTTTTCACTTAAATTGTCAAGATTTTCTCTAAATTTCCTATCATTCTATCTTTACTTCCCTCCATATCTACTTTCAAAGCTTCGATGATGTTTTGAATGATGTATCCTAATTTGTCCGAAATCTAAGGTCTATTATTGGCACAGCAAGATTACTCACTTCATTGTAAAGGTTGGAGATGTGGCCACAAAGCAGAATATTCTATCATCTCTCCATCCAGATAACCTAGCATGCCACCATTATCAAACTAAGTCGAGCAGTCTTTGAAATGTATCTATTGTTTAGCATGCCACCATTATCAAACTAAGTCGAGCGGTCTTTGAAATGTATCTATTATTTTTTGCTCCGGATAACTCATCATGATATTCATAATTAGATTTATAGTATTTGTGATTAAGTTTGAATAGATTTTTGATTATCTATAAATGCATGTTGCTGGTTCCACATTATTTTAGAGACATTAAGGCTGCTCTATCCGCTAAGAGTATCAAGGGTAAGGCTGCTCTACCCGCTCTGCGTTGGATTGGGTGGATCCATTCTCTCTCCTTCTCTAATACTTGCATGCCCTCTCCCATTGCACTCACTCCCTTGCCACATCCCTCCCCCATGTAATCACCTACCATTCATTCAAAGGAAGCCAACCCACAGCCAACGGTGAGTGATTGATTCACTCTCCAGTCAATGCAATTGTTAACCAGATCGCCTTCCCCCTGAGAACAACTTCCTATGCACCCCTTGACTCCTCCCTCTCCCTCGTCATTCTACACCAAAAGCTATCAACCCTGAGTCATCATCTCCTCCCACCACACCCAACCCATGAGCACGCCCTCCTCTCTCTTCTCCTCAAACATCAAACCAGGAGGCACCCATCAATCCAGGTGCACTCCCAACTCCTCACCACCGCTCTCCACCGCTACCACATCAATGAAACTGGCATGAGAATATGGAACAATCTTATAAGAACTATTCTTTGGGTTGTTATCCCCAAGAAGCCATCCATGTCTACCAGCAGATGCAAGACATTTGCTGCTCTCCCTTCCCCACTGACACCTTCACCTTTGCCTTCCTCCTCAAGGCCTGTGCTAACTTGTCTCTTGCCAATGCTGGTATCCAATTCCATGGACTTACCATCAAGAAAGGCTTCGAGTTGAATGTCTATACACATACTTCTCTGCTCAATATGTATGCTACTTGTGGTTGTTTGGTGGACGCCAGGAGAGCTTTCGATGAAATGCCTGAGAGAAACTCGGTCGCCTGGAATGCCATGATCACGGGTTATGCGAATTGGGGTGAGCTCGGCCGTGCAAGATTGCTCTTTGAGAAAATGCCTGTTCGCAATGTGATCTCTTGGACTGGTTTGATAGATGGTTATACGCGAGCTCATCGACCAGAGGAAGCTTTCGCTTGTTTTGGTCAGATGATGGTTCAAGGTATGAATCCGACAGAAATCACAGTTCTTGCCATTGTTCCGGCCGTCTCCAATTTTGGGCGCTCGATATTGGTGAATCCTTGCATGGTTATTGTGAAAGACTGGCATTTATGCATTGGATATTCGGGTTGAGAATTCTCTCATTGATATGTATGCAAAGTGTGGCTCAATAGAGAGCTCATACAAAGTCTTTCAGGAGATGCACGGTCGAAGGAATTTGGTATCGTGGACTTCGATAATTTCAGGGTTTGCGATGCATGGGATGGCAAAAGAGGCAGTTCGACAGTTCGAGGAAATGGGGAGGGCAGATGTTAAGCCAAACAGGGTGACATTTTTGAGCATCTTGAATGCTTGCAGCCACGGAGGACTAGTAGAAGAGGGAATAAGATTTTTCACAGGTATGGTGTATGAACATGGCATCGAGCCAGAGATCAAGCACTATGGTTGCATGATTGACATGTTGGGGAGAGCAGGGAGGTTAGCTGAGGCTGAGGAGATGATAGTCGGTATGCCCATGCAGGTGAATGTGATTGTGTGGAGGACCCTCTTGGGTTGTTGCAGTAAGCATGGGGATGTGGAGATGGGTGAGAGGGTAATGAGGAGGATATTGGAATTAGAGAAGGGTTATGGAGGGGATTATGTAGTTTTGTCTAATATGCTTACTGAGGTTGGTAGGTTTGATGATGCTGAAAGGTAAGAAGGCTTATAGATGAGAGGAATGTTAAAAAGGTTCCTGGGCTGAGCTTGGTTGGTGGGAAACAGTAATATTTTGAAAAGAAATTTTCGCATGCAGTGCATTTTTTGCATCAAAAATGATGTGTTACTGCACCACTGTTAAACTTGCAGTTTGAAGTGGTATGGTACCTAGGAAACTTCTGACCTGGTTGATAGCCTGCTTGATATCAGAAAACCTGTATGGAGAGATTTTCTTTCCTTTTGCCCTTTTCAAATAAACAAAGCTGATCCTTAACTTAAAATAGAATATAATTTTGATTATATTTGGCAGAATGTCATGTGAGGATTTGAGCTGTGCAAGATTAGTTTTGGTGAAATGCCAGTGAGATATGTGGTGTCTTTGGAAATTGCTGGTTTTCGGGTATAGCCGAAACAGCAAATTGAGGTGCCAAAACCTTTCGAAACAACAGAGGAAGAGGGAGTGAGCAGTAATAAGGTGATGATGGTGGTTGTTTCAGCTTGCATTCATTTGGGAGAGTGGGAGCTGGCCAAATCAATGGTCAGGTATATAGATGCGAATTGTGTGGAAGCTGATGTTTGCTTGGGCAACACTGTGCTAGATAGATAATTATGTGCAATGCAGATCGGTGGAATCAGCTCAAAGGATATTCAGTAAGATGAAGGAGAGGAATATTGTGACTTTAGATGCCACAACATTCTTCCAGTTAATGATCACTGCATATTCTTAAGCCAACCATTTCTCTGAAGCATTGGTGCCTTTTCAACGAATGCAGAAAGTAAATGTAAAGCCAGATGAGATCATGGTCATCAATGTGCTAGCTGCTTGTGCACATTTGGGTGCACTGAATCTAGGGAAGTGGATTCATAATCATATTTTGGAGAAACAATATTAAGGCAGATATTTATGCGGGGACTCTTTGATTGATATGTATCCAAAGTGTGGATGTGTGATGGGGGCATTCAAATTGTTTGGCGGGATGAAGGAGAAGGATATATACCTTGTCATGGAATTCAATCATGTTAGGGCTACCAACTAATGGCTATGTGAAAAGCACATTGGAAGTTTTCTCTGATATGTTGAAGGAAGGATTTCAGCACAAGGATGTTACCTTCCTTGGTGTCCTGGTTGCTTGTGCACATAGTGGATTGGCGGACAAGAGGGCAAGATATTTTGGTAGTATGAAAGAAGTTAATGCGGCGATGGAGCCTCAAATGAAGAATCATGGATGTGTGGTGGACCTCCTTGGCTGTTCAGGTGAACTGGAAAAGGCTCGGAGATTTATCACAGAAATGGCAATGAGACCAGATCCTATTATTTGGAGGACACTGCTAGGAGCTTGCTAGATACATGACAATTTGAGTCTAGCCGAGATTGCCACCAAGAAACTTCTTGAGTTGGATCCTAGGAACAGTGGGAACTATGTTCTGTTATCAAACACTTACGCAATTGCAAACAAGTGGGATGATGACACGAAAATGAGAGAAACAGTGGCAGATTCTGATGTGGAGGAAATATCTGGTTGCAGATTGATGAAAATTAGCAACTCGGAAAATGAGTTTATAGCTGCTAAAGTTCCTCTTCTGACAAAGAATTGAGTTGCTTTTGTCTTGTCTGCAATGTTTGTGGCCCATGATACTGATTGATAGACGACCAAATGAATGAAATTTGCATGAGCTTCAGGCCTTAAGTAAGGGGCCTCCAACTCAGAAAGCTAAATTATGTTCCAAACTCTGGCCCATGAAGTGTGTGTGTGTGTGGTTATCAAATGAGAAAGAAGGCTTTATGAAAACTCGGAGATCACATTTGTCAGTGCTACTGGTTCCAAGCAAGTCAGAAAAGATGCAGGATGAATCTCTTTGACAGGTCAAATGAACATTTATGCATGGTAAATCCAGACAAACATATGGAACAGGAATTGCATCAGGGTTCTCCTCTATCAGAAAGAACTCAGGGCAAATCAGCTCAGGTGATTTGGTGAGGATAAATTTGATATAGTCGATGTTCTTTGCCTAACATTACGTGTCAAATTTTCAGAATGGAATGACTTATGAACCATGCTGGCATTTCACAGTATTTTTGATGAAAAGAAGAATCTCCTAATCCTTAGAAAGAAGCGGGACATGGTCTCAGTTTTCAGAAGTAGCAGAAACTGGAAAGCCAGGTATACTTCTGATTCTGGCCGTGACAATTGCAGATGCATTTTCCATTAAGAAGGCCCAAAAGGATTTACACACTGAAGATAGCTAAGATGGGCATAGTTTTTCCCTTTCTTTTTTTATAATTACCAGAATTTAATTTTTTTCCTGTTTATGATTTGTGACATCTTGTTGTGATAGATACTGCCAATGAAAAATTATACATTCAGATTAATTTTGTATCTAGTAAATTTGATTATTTGTTTCAACAGCATACGGTGGAATCAGTCCGAGGTTTAATGATATTTCTTTTTGTTCTGAACCTTGGATCTGTGCTTCCTTTGTTGCCTGAATTTGAGACTCAGAAAGAATTATCAAGAAACTATGTATGATTTCTGCTGTTGTGTCTGTGCACTCAATAGCATCAATGCTTTACAGACTTATACTGCTTAATTAAAGCTTCATAGCTAATAATATGAAAGCATGTTGGTCTTTGTAACAAACTCAGACTCAGAAGTAGTTCTCTTTCCTCCTACATGTAAAGTGAAGAAATCATATCTAAATGCATTGGTTTTAGTAGCTGCAGTCTAAAAGACACCAGGAACAGGACAATCAAGCCAACCTATAAGACAAATCTATTTGGATAACCATCATGATGCCTTGTTCTAACAAGTGAGGTAGAAGGTCAATTAGATAACTTGAATCAATGAATGAATAAAATATACTGACAAACAAGCATTAAACCTGTGTTAAAGACCTCTTGCTACTATGCTGATGAGGGATACAGAAAACTTTCTGCAGTCTGTTCAATTTAATATAAGACACTTTCTCAAGCTCTTCTTTGAAGTGTTCATGGACTGTTAACTTGCTATTGTTCTGTTGGCTCACCATCAAGAATACCAACATCACAGCATTCTTATAGAAAAGCCCGTCATTTCGACAGAGGACTGACCTCCTAATTGATGGTGACCGGCATGTGCAAAAGAAAAAGTCAGTCCATTTTTGTATTTTGGAAGATTTACTTAGGAAACATAGTACATGATAAAGTGTTTCTTTAGTTGACATTAAAATTCAAATATGTTAGATCCTGTCTTCTGCAGCACTAATTGTTGAAATCTCAACTTGAATGATTGAATTCTGAAGTTAGAACCTCAACTTCCGTTCATTCCAGAGTTAACCCATGATGTACTAGGATTTTTTCCCCAAAAATATGGTGGTTATTCATCAGCACTCAAGTTCAAATTTGAGACATTCACTTGGATAGATGAGTATTAATCAGCTGAGCCACCAGCTGTTGGTATACTAGGAAGAATTGTTGTAAAGTGGTAACAAATTGATTTCATCAAACCTGTCTTGCTAAATAAGAAGTCCTCTTGACACAAGGTTCCTGTAGTTGTATTGATAACAGATAATTGCACAAATGAGACTTTATGGGCTTTCATGCTTATGTGAAAATGCCCATGTAATTACTTAACTGTCAGCACATTGTCAATTTACAGATATTAATATTTCCATGAAGCCATTGCACTCTCAAATTATATTCTTGGATGGTAGTGCTTCACTATATTACATGCCTCTTCTAATCTTGGACTGATGTGATGGGGAGAAAGAAGATTTTCTTCCATCCACTCAATTCGAATCTCTCAAAAAACTTTAGAAGAAATAAAAAATTATGAAATAGGGCTTTAGTTCCCTTTCTTTACTAATTCTCCACATCAAAACTAAGGTATATAGCCACTATTTATAATATTGAGGCCTGCCCATGCATAATTTGGGTTAAATTCTCTTCTTTTTTCTAGAAGGATGTCCATCCTTAAATAATTTGAGTCAGATTCCTCTTCCTAGTTTCTAGATAAACTTCCATCCTTGAATAATGTGGGTCGGATTAAACTTTCTTGTTCTAGTGGGATTCTTTGATCCAAAATAGATGTATCTATTACAAAAATAATCTAGAAAATACTAAAACTTTCAAGAGGTAGATCTCGACTTCTACATCAACTCTATTTACTGTTGCTCCATCAGATTCTTCTTAAATTGGAAGCTGTCCTGTCAAAGTATTATCTGAAAGAAAATTTTCAATTTTGCCAACGTGTTTTGGATCCCAAAAGAAGGAATTTGGGCTTGATCGTGAGGGGTATCACCCTCTTAATGGGGGATGTCATATCGTAGATCTCAAAAAATTATCCGATTTTAAAAAAAAAATCATCGAAATCGGACGTCATATGACGCAATTATTGCCTCCAAAAATTTGACTTGTGACTCAACTTTCCGATGTAGTGGATCTTGCTCCTAAACTTATCCAACCTTATTTATAGTGGCCAAAATGGTCCACATCAAATTCGGTGATCTTCCTAGTTCATGGACAGCATTGCTTGTTGACTACGTCGTATGCCTCTTAAATTTAATGTCACTCAATCTAGAAAGGTTTGTCATTTTAATTTCAAGTATTGGGAAAAGTAATTGCTGGATGCTTAATGTAAAATAGATTTCTGTTAGAGTCTCTTAATTATAAGCACATGATAGCATTGGACTGTGATATGTTGACAGATGTTTCATTCTTTGCTGCCCTACACCTGGATAATGAAACCAGATAAGGTAATGTAGCATGATCAGTGGTATTCAGAAAACAAAAGTCAATATGCTGTAACATGTTTCTTGCATTTATCTTTCCTAGTATTTTCTTAATTTTCTTATTTTTCCTAATTTTTGTCTTTTTGTATATTTTTTGCACACACAACTCTAGTTCATGGCACATCAATCCTGTACCGTCTAAAACCAGTAAAATAAGAAATGCTAATGATTCATAATAAAAATGGAAATACAGAACAGGTGAGTTTGATAATCACTAGAAATTTAAGCACACCAAATCAGGAATACAAACAATAAGCATGCATAGTTAGTGGATGTAAAATATATTGCCTGCCAATCTTTTGGTGCATATAGCATTTCTTTACAAGCTATTTGGAGGAATGCTATGTCGCTTGATAGCAATGCTGTTTCTTACCATCTAATGCCAGAATCCTAGGATGACAGCAACGGTAAATAATATCATAAGAACCACATCTCCACCAGGCAGTACATCTTCCTTGGACTCAGGCAATCTGCATGTGCATAAAACAAGTAGTAGTATGTTATTATGTTTGTAGAGGAAGAAAAATGCAGCCAAAAACCCAAAAGTTACACTGTAATATAGGAAAAGAAAATTCTTTCAGGCCTTCTGCTAAGCTTGGAGTAAAATAAGAGTCAGGAATATCGATCCTGTCGAAAGTTCTGCTCTGTATATCATTCCTTACAAAAGTTTACCCTTCTAGTGTTTTAATTGTGCAGACATGCAGCCTTATTCTAGTTCATTTCATATATCAGCATATTTTTCAAGATTGAGAAGGCTTGCTCTTTATGAAACAGCTTCATGCACTGGTAGATATCTGCTATCTTATGCAAAACTTATAAAATCATGCAGGCAGAACCAAATATATTTATGATTTGCAGTCGTAATCCTTACTTGGCTGATAGTGATTCATTTATACATCTTTAATTCATTGTGGTATTACTTTCACTAGCTGTTAGAATAATACCATGGAATGTGAATAACTAAAGATTCTTACTCCATCTATAAAGAATCTACTCTCTTTAGACTTCACTTCAGAAACTTCAGTTTCCAGTGAGTAGTAAAGATTTAGCGTCAGACACAAAAGTTCCTAAGGTAACATGGCTAGATGAACGGGACATAAAATAGACATAGATAAAGTAGCTGATATTTTATTTCCAAACACTGTCATAAGAGGATTTGCATGAAGAGATCTATATCCCTCAAAATTCTCACTGAATTTGTAACTATATTTTTCCCTATTAATTCTATATAGTTTCTATCATCATGAATACATAATATTTTCTGGATATTGTTCATCCACGGTACGATAATATAAGAAATGAATGAAATAGCATTAAGATTTGATATACCTGTATCTCTTCCTGGATCGATGAATCCAAGCCATTGCTGGAGGTAAGACCCCAAAAAGAAAGCAGTTTGCATATACTCCAGCAAAATCTAGAGCTTTAGAGAAAGCTGTACGGAAGAAAGAAGCTATGAAGATGGGAACGATGAGTACGAGCCATGTCACAAGGACATTACTCATGCTAGAACTAGCATCCAAAGGGACCGTTCCATCTGTGCTCCCACCGCTATAACCTCCAGCAGGGCCTTCACAAATAACTCCCATTGCGTCCTCTTGATTCCCTCCACTGGAGAACATCTGAGACTCCCCACCAGCACAAAAAGCTTGCCCAGAAATCCTTGTCTTTCCCTTTGAGCAAACAGCAAATCCAACTTGGCTGCCCTCATGAGAACTCCCAAATTTCTGGTTTCCATCTGGAAAAGCCACTGCTTGAGAACATTCCATCGATTTCTTACGAAACCACTCTGCAATCAACTTCACCGTATCCACCAGCTGTTTTGGGAAGCTGACAGCATAACCAATCAAACTGGTGGCCAATGCAGCAAATGCAAACCCTCGAACAGCAGGCAAAGCAGAAGACTTCACAGAGAGCAACAGCTTAATAGGATCATCGAAGGCCACATTACCAGCTCCTGCTAGCCCCAGTACAACAGCATTCCATGAAAGAACCATTGCCAATGGAACAGCACCTCCAATAAGGATCGCCTTTCGAGCATCATACACTGAATCACCCACAATCTTACATATAAATGGGGTGATAACATGGAAGCCTAGAGTAAGCACAGTCACTGGAATTGCAGGCAAGATTGCCTCAGCCTTCCAACAAGCATATGCAAGAGAACCCAACAAGTTGCTTCTTCCAACCGAACACCGATCGCCACAAGAGCTGTGATGGAAAAGAGCATGAGAGAGCAGAGCAACCGATTGGCGACATCGATGGCCTTAAAAGGGAAGAATCCAATTGCGATCCCAACAAAACAGGGAACAAAGCATGAGCAATGACTGGATTAATCCAAGGAAACTGCTGGACAACAAGCGAACCGATGCCGGAGACACAAGCAATCAGAAGAGAGAAGCTAAGGCAGGCATAGACAACGGCGACAAAGGATCCAAAATTGGGCCCCATGGTTTGGTTGCCAAAGCCGTGAAGCTCACCTCCTCCACCCCATCCTCGTCCATGGCAGCGAAGCTGAGCTCCGCAACGAGGAGAATGGAGGAGACCACATAGACCCATGAGAGGATGATGGCTATGGTGGAAGGAACAGGCCCTGATCGAATGGTGGCCGAAGGAAGGCCGAGCATTCCAGGCCCAACAGCGGTGCCTATGATCAGACTGACAGCACCCCAGAAGCTCTTGTTCTTATTTTTGCCTCCCCAGCTTCAGCTTTTCCCACATCCTCGGGGTCCAGGCGTGGGCTGATGGAGTCTTGTTCATCTGAGATGGAGACTGGAGAGAGTGAGATGGACTCGCTTTGGGCTCGGCAACTTGGGAGATGGAGACTGGGACTGGAAGAGAAAGACGAGAAGGGTATTGGATGATGAGGTTGGGTAATTGGAGAGTTTGGGGCATTGTGGGATGGGGACTTTCTGAGATGGTATAAGGTTTCTTCTTTGATGAAGATGGGATGAGAGGAATGTTTTAGAACTAGCAGCAGAAGAGGAGGTTGTGAGATGAGCGCAGAGAAGCATTTTGGAGAGAGAGAGAAGCGTTTTCTTTCAGGTAACTCCCAAGGCGGCTGTTCTACTGAGGAGGCACAAGGAGTGGAGGAGTCATAGTTTATTCGTCTCTTTTCTTTCCTAAAAAAAGGAAGGTGGAGTAGGCTTTGGACATGTGATAATGGGTTTAGGTATCTGGGAACCCATGGAGGTGTGTGAAGATTCATAGAATCTTTTAGCAGCCAGCGACCAGGAATACGCATGTGGAATGCAGCAAGGGGACAGAGGCAAACCATAAGTGTCCCCTGTGACCGAGGGGCCCAGCCAAACTTGGCACTTGGGAGCGTACAGGTGGTGATGATGATGCTGAGGACGGTGGTGATCCTCCATCGGTGGACTCTTTGTTTGTGGGTAAACTGTCGGTGGATTCTTTGACGTGGGAGGTTTCCCAGGCATAGGAAATATGACTCTTGGATTTTCCATTCAACTTTAACATGTAAATTTGGATTTGATGTCACATTTTCGGTTTTTTTTAAATAATATTTTTTAATATTTTATTCTAAAATTATCTTTAGCATCAACTTATTTTCGGATTTATCATTTGGTGGTACCTAAGCTAAAACCGTCCGTTGAACCCATGAGTTTGAGCTCAAGTGGCCGAATCCGTGGATTGAACCTAAAATTTCTAATACAGAAAGAAGATTTAAATTACAAATACGTGGGTTGAACTCATGATTTCACAAAATCATAGGTTCACTAAAATCGTGCGTTGAACCCATGAGTTTGAGTTCAAGTGGCCGAACCCATGGGTTGAACCCAGAATTTTTGATACAGAAAGAGGATTTAAATTGCAAATGCATGGGCTCAACCCATGATTTTGTGAAATCGTAGGTTGAACCCATAAATTGAATTTAAATTTAATTATTTTTTGAAATCATGAGTTTAACCCACGATTTCATTGTGAAATCATGAGTTGACCCTATGATTTCAATTTGAAATTTGGTGATTGTGAAATTGTAGGTTAAGCCTACAATTTCAATTTGAAATTTATCCGTTGTGGAATCATGGGTTCATCCCACGATTTCACACACCCTTAAATCCTTCTCGAACCCACCCTGCTCCCCATTGATTTTTTCAGAATTTCTCTTCTATTCTAGCCTATTTTAACCATAAATCCTAATCCCCACCCTAGGATCGGTTTAATGGCTTCAAAAAAGATAGAGTTTTATCGAAAGAAAGAGGGCTCGAGTAGAAAAAGAAAATATTATCATATAGGTATGAAGAAGATTTATTTTAAACAATGAGTGTAGTGAAAAATTTCTTTCAAATTATTATTGAAAAAATTTGTGGAGGTAGAATAGTCGATTTAAATAGTCTAAGTGATTTTTGAATTGATTTTTTATTCAAAAAATAAGATGGTTATCTATGATTATGCTTAATAAGCCAACATATCCTACTCTAGTTAAGTAATTTATAGTAATTTAGTTTAATAATAAATTTTGTTCTATTTTATCGTATGTGAAAGGATAAGTTATCAAATTTGACTGCAGTGTTCTTAATCAAATTTTAGATATTCCATCAGAGAATAATAGATATTTTAATACTAGTTGGAGTCATCGAGGTTTAGATTATCATATCTGTATTAGAACTATTTTTGAGGAGAATACTTTAAGTCGGACTACTAAAACTAATGCATATCTATTACCACTCGAAAATAGATTAATTCATCATATTTTTATATTTAATTTTTATCTAGAAAAGACCACAGAGATAATATATCATATTTAGATATTTATCTTTTGAAAATACTCCTTTTGGATGATAGGGTTAATTTGTCGCATTTAATGATGCATTATATTAATAAATATTTTCAAAGTTTCAAAATCATTTTGTCCTATGAAGCTATTATGACTGCTATATTCAAGGCATTTGATATCCATATCGCTGATGATGATGAAGTTATTAAGCTCAGACCTACTGATACCTACAATCATGCATCTTTGAGGTTTATTGGGTATATATTTATTGATACGGTATGGAGGCATATGTCCGAGATACATAAAGAAGAAAGTGGCAGTGAAGGAGATGGTTAGCCTACCGACAGGGACTAGTCTAGATATGCTACACAGTCCGATCAACAATCTTCTGATCTACATATATTGTCTACTCGAATAAATGTACTAAAATATTTGTTAGGAAGGAATTTGCACATATGGATGCCTGACTAGATGAGGGATTTGCACGATTCGATTAGTTCGTATAGCATTTTATCATCAGTTTTCTCCACCCCTATAGGACCCTGCAGCGGATGATTAAGCTTCAGCTTCTGATTATAGTATTTGAGGCTCCACCCGATGATGTATCATATTTTTCATTTATTTTTAGATTAATGTACTTCAATTTGTTGTAAGCATATCTAGTTTCTTTGGTGCTCACATTTTTGATGAAATCATGTATTCTGATCAATTTTATGTTGAACTTGAGATTTCATGTAAACTACTATGTTTCAATTAATATCATCTCAATTGCAAATGATTTCATATCCTGATATATGAGTTGGCATTCACCAGTCCTATAGGTCGACCACCGTAGAGGGTTATCGCCCAGCTTGATCGGCCTCAACTAGTGGGCTCAATGGATTGAACCACTAATTTAATTCTTAGAATTTTATGGTTTAAAGAAAAAGCAAAAAAATTCAAAATCTTAGTCGACCGGCCCTGGAGGGCTCAACTGACCTCGACCACTAGGCTTAATGGACTAGACTATTGTGTTTAATTCTTTTGGTGTTAGCATTTAAAGAAAAATTCATGTCCATAGTCGATCGAGCCTATCGGTCAACCAACCAAATCCATCGACTTAGACCATTGGGCTCAATGGACTGGACCATTGCGTCTAATTCTTAGGGCTTTATGTTTCAAAGAAAAAAAAATTCGAAACCATGGTCGACCGGCCCTGGAGGCAGACCACCCAAATTGATCGACCTGGATCACTAGGCTCAACGGATTGGACCACTACTAGTATTATTAGCATTTAGGGTTAAAAAAATTCAAAAAAATTGCACTAAGGTAGTCGACTGGCCAACTTGGTTGATCGGCTTGATCAATCGAGCTCAACTACTGGGCTCGATCTGAGGCGGTTGACCACCTCAGATCGAGCCCAACGATCGAGCCTGATCGATCAGGCCGATCGATCGCCTCAGATCGAGCCTAGTCACTCAAGCTGGTCAAACACGATGGCTCGAAAGCATGCCATTGCGATCGACCGACAATCTAAACCAGTCGATGAGCCCGGACTGAGCCGGCCAGTCTCACCTGGTCGATCGGGTTGGTCAATTTTTTTCCAATTATTTAGGGTTTATTTGAATTTTAGTTTCAATCTCAGACAAAGATGAGTCCAAATACGGGTTCGACACTTAGATCCTATTGCGGTATTGTCTGCTTTGGCCTAGAAAGCACTTGAACCCAAAAGAGTGAACGCCGAACCCAAAACCCGAAATCCTAAATACCAAGTCCGAAACAAATGAACCCAAAACCTTGAACTAGGAACCTATAAATGCTAAACCCAAAATAGACCCACTCGAAACATTTAAATCCTGAATCGTAAACTCTAAACCTGAAACCATGCTCACTTTAATCATGAACCCATGTTTCGAAATAGTGAACGCTAAACTCAAAACACTTAAATCATAAATTCTAATTCTGAAGCATTTCAACCCTGAACGTTAAATCCTGCACCTTAATCTGTAGGATTCTAGTATAGTGAAAGAGAGCAACCCTGAACATTAACAAGTAACAACATCACAACCAACATACCATTAATTCATCCATAAATTAACAACTTTATTATTTAAAAAAATCAAATCCATGTGGTACATGTATACAATAAAATCAAAAAAAAAACTCATGTCCCACGTAGCAGTTGTTGCTTCTTCCTTGAAGGTTGTTTCCGACGATCCATAGATTGCGCTTCACTCGGGCCTTCATACTCCTCGATGCCAATCTCTAGCTGTGTAACTATCTCCTACATGGCTTCTTCACCAATATAGCTTCCTGCATGATACGAAACTCTCTCTTCATAAAGCTCACCTACTGCATACTCAAAAGGTGCTACAATCTCCTCAATGAACTGAAACTGGGTCATTATCGTGCATATACACGGTCCGAGGACATATATGGAGTCAATGTAGGGAAGTCTGGAATTTTACACAAAGAGACAGTAGGTCATTAGCTATCCTGTCTGTGCATAATAGGAGGTGCTCCTGACGACGATGAATGTGAAAAGGCAGAGTGGACTTTGATGTGCCACAACCATGACTGTAGACACCAATAGAGATGCGACTGTGCTTATCAACGACATAGAGAACTGAAGTGCAAATCTCTTCGATGGCATGCTCGGATGTGGATGTAAAGTCTAGATGGGTAAGGTCATGAATCTGTGTCAAGCTGGCACTCTAACATGGATAAACAATAATGAGCACAAGTAGCAATGACAACAGGCATGAAGAAAATATGTGTGAAAATTTAATTAAACTCATACTAGATAGTCGAACATCGCACCACTATGACAAATCAAAATGAACCTGTCGCCAATCTTGATGTATACTACCTATAATTGAAAGACCATCAACTGGTAAACTCAGCTGGATGCCAACATCCTCCAATGTGATAGTGCACTCTCCATGGGGCAAATGAAACGTATGAGTCTTCAAATACCACTGCTCGACAAATGCAGTGAACAAGTGCCAATTGAGTGAAATGAACCCGATGCGACTAAGGCCATAAAATCCGGCCTATTGTAGATATGACACTATGCATATATTGGGGGGTGTCAATCGAAACCTGGCTAACTCCCTCCATCGATATGTAAGGAACTTGGATTCCTATCAAAATCATAAAAAATAAGACCAACATGTCAATATTAAATACATACAAATAATTTATGGACATGATTTTAACCATAAGTGTATATATCTGACCATCCCAGATGACCAAAGACTGATGAGTATCTTGCGCATAAAGTATAGAATGATCGATCGGATCTAGCTCCATGTACATATTATGCTGCTGACATTAATATTAACAAAAAATGAGTATACTACTACCGATGATGAATAACAATGATGGAATAATTGGCAATTTACCGGTACCGAAGCAAAGATAACAAACAAAGGTTCCGAGTAAAAGAGTTTCAACCAAAAAGTAGGTCATAAATAAAGATAACAAAGGTTCAACACATCTCAGCAAATTATAACATTAAATGAAAGTTTCTTTAGATTTCACCACACGATCGTACTCTATTTCTTGGATATGTACGTCTGTCATGTCCTTCTTGGCCATATATCCAACACTTAGGCCCATTGCTAACTTCTGTCCAATCCATTTCATTTCTAGGTCTCGAGGATCATGATATTTTCTTCTATCGCAACCGTTCTATCTATGGTACTATCAACATGTGATTCATTTGTTGCGACCAATACTCAAACTGAGGGATTGGATTAAATTGATGGATGTAACTATGATTGTAGTCCTCCATAGTATAGCTTCGATCAACGTATCATCAGAAATCAATCGACACATGAGCACAAGCAGCCATCAAATGTGAACATGACAAATGATAGCACTGTCATTTCTTGCACATACATGTACCCTCCAATATCTATACGATCTGTATTTAATATTATTCTTAAAATTAATATATTGTTTTTACAAATAATAACATGATCGTAAAATGAAGGTTTAGCACTCATGTTTATTTGAGTATTGTTGCTTTTGTTCATATGCGGCCCATAGAATGTTGTTTGCACATAAAATACCCCAACTGCCCTATCGAATCTTGTAAATATATGGGAGGTGGCTTTAAATTGGTTTGCAATCATATAAGTTATAGCAAAAGGGATAAATCTTTCATCTCTATTTAGTGTATCCTCAGCTTAGGCATGTCGACCATCGAAATAAGATACAAGTCGGAAGAATGTGAATTGTACCAATGAAGTTATTAGCAAGAAGCGAGCATTCTTGAGGACTCCATTGAAACATTCAGACAAATTAGTACTGATCATCATTTCAAATCTTCGAGCACCATCATGTGCAAGGGACCATTTCTCTATAAAGATTTCATTCAACCATTGAAAGGCTTCCAAGTTCATATTTTAATCTTCTTCATGTACTTGTCGAACTTTCTAGATTGTGTTTGTATGTCAGTTCTTTTCAGCAAATCTCTTAGTTTTGTATCCTGAAATCTAGTATTAAAATTTCTCGTTACATGGCATCGACAATATACATAATACGCATAGGGTGGCTGCCAACCAAGATGTTCATTTTACACAGTAGATGATATACATGTATGCTAATCTAAAATCAAACAAATATTTTGATGTGACGTAACAAGACATCTCAAACAAGTTAAGAACTAGCCTCATATATCAGTAGACTCTTCATCTACTATGACAAATGCAAGTAAAAAATTGATTATTTCAATCCACAGCAATTGCGATCATCAACTTCTTCCAATACTTTTCATACAAGAAAATGGCATCAATATTGATTACTGCTCTATAATATTTGAAGCCTTCTATCAATGGTGTAAAAGCCCAAAAAGCACGATCAAATGCAGCACATGCTAGGTGACCAGTAGGAGTGCTAATAAACTTCACCCAAGAGTCAGGGTTGAATTCTTCTACAGCACGCAACTATTTCGACAGCAAGTTATATAACTTATCCCAATCTCCATATACCAAGACCATTGCTTTTTGCTTCATCTCTCATAATTTTCTATAACCAGGCATATAGTTGAATCTATTCTTATTACTGCCCCAATCTTAGAGATGAAAATTATGAGTACTGCTTTTACAATATCTCATATTTCATTCGTGATGAAGTTCAAATCAAGCCCAGAATTATCTTGAGAAAGCATGACTGAAATACACATATGTGGACCAACATAACATGTAATTTCAAATAATCATATCGTTTCATTGCTCGAAGCATCCAATTACATCCAAACTCTCTATTTTACACTTAACCATCCAAAGCTTAGGCTTTAACTCCATAACCTTAAATTTATAATGTGTATCAATAGAATATTATTTACTACATTTTGTAATTCTATTTTATCCACAAAATAGAATCCATTACACAACTCATCACCTCTTTTCCAAGTGGTACACTATGCCTGTAATGCAGAAGACATCGATAGATTAATAGCTGCTCAATCAATACTCCTGCATGTCCCAAAAAGAGCTTCAAACTCCAAAAATTTGGGCGCTCCACAATAGGTTGGCACTCTACATCATGTGATGTACCGACTTCCTAAGCATTATGGTCCATGTTATCTTCACATGATACATCATCTTCCTCAAATAGCCGATTATCTATATGACTCTTATCGTCGTCAACTGCATACAATAAAGCTTGTCTAATAATAGGATCTACCTCATCACTATCTATTATACGGACATTATCAATATGTTTGCTTCTCTGAGTTATCATTCATATATCCTGATCAGCTATTTCATAATTCTCCTGATCAGGAGCAGATCTTAGTGTCTTCAATGGGTTGCACATCAATGTATAATTTAACACTAGATAAGCAAGGATGCAAACTTACAATTCAAAAATAATCTCTATATCTTTATCATCAGTAATCAAAATATGTTCATACTTCAACACTGTTGGCTGCACAATAGTGGGATATCTGTATGTTATCATTATTCTATTTTATTTTGTTTATACGGAAGATTCTACATAACTTATCCTCCAACTCCTTAAATTTCATTCTATATTTTATTCTAATAGTCTTTTGTGGTTGGTAAGTGTACTCTATTCCATATGGTCCTTTACCATATAACCATCGATATAACATAGAGCGGTAATAATTTCTCTTATTTTTCACTATCTATATAATAAATTGAGTAAGTTCAGTATGCTTAGAATAAAATCACCATGCAAATGTTAAATAAATTCACTACTATAAAACTTAAATAAGATCAACATGCATATAATAAAACTCATCATGCGTACTCAATCAATAAACCAAATCATATATTATATGACCTCTATGTGCGCGTTGGACTACTTACACAATATAGATGTCTATGAGAATATTGATAGATATCATGAACATTGTCAGTAATTTCTTCCGGATTTGTTAACTAGGTGGGAATTGAGAGTCTGTAATTTCTTCCGGATTGTTAGATATATATTATGCTTATCATTAACATCTCCAATCCATGCCATTAGCTTAACCAATCCATCCTCCCTATGATATGCCCGTAATCAAGTGAAGATTGTTACTGCTTGGGACATCTTTAAGAATATTTGGACAGGCCCAATAGACAATGTACTCATTTCGTAACGATATGGCTGAACAAGATTTGCCCATCAAGCTAATTAGAGCAATCTAATCATACGATATCTTTCTTATTGGTCAATTATTATTCATACGAATAAATTTATTACTTCCTAATCACTTACAATAAACTGATTGGTACGTTAGATTGACTAAAATTAATTAGTCAACTATGATCAACTATAATTAATCATCATGCCTTAACATTATGTTGACTAACATTAATTACCATCTAGATCTGATCTTTTGGTATTTCTTATCTACCATTTTCTGTAAATAAGTTATAAATAAAAAAATAGAGAGGACATACTATAGGGAACAACAATGCCAGTCGGAGATGCAAAGAGTGAGCCAGATGAGCGTCGGACGGCAATGATCCCAGGAGAATGGATCGGGGTGGGCCGAAAAAGAGTGATCCGATCGGGATAGGGGTGGAGGTGGGGATCCGATCGGGATGGGGCCGAATGGGGGTGATCCGATGAGAAGATCCCGATCGATTGAAGGAGGGATCGAATGCCAGTGATCGAGGGAGAAGGTGGGGTCGGGTGGGGAGGACAATATCCAAGAAATGAGAAACAAAGGGGGACCAATGGGGGCCGGATGCTGATGATTAGAGAAGAAAGAGGCGCAGAGGAGTGTCGGTAAAATAGGGAACAAGAGGAACCGCGGATGGAAGAATCCCTCTTGAAATCGTGCCTTCAAGTCACGATTTCATATGGTGGACACGTGGTGGGCTGGTTGGGGCACGTGGCCATGAGATCGAAAATAAGATTGAAATCAACTTATTTTCGAAATGAAGTATTAAAAATATTATTTTAAAAAAATCCACATTTTCATCCCAAGTCACCAGATCAGCTCTTAGCCTTCAGACTCCGATGTCACCGTAGCACGCGCGGGCAAGGGCAATGTTTTCACTCTCCCAAAAATAAATAAAGTTTTGGACTCGCAACTTTCTCCACCTATTTCTTCAGACGAATCCACGTCCTGCGTTCTTTTTTATATTTTCCAAACAATACACTTAAAGAAGGGCTACCAACTCAGAATTTGCTAGCAATAGTATTTTTTTCATTCGTGACTGAAAAAAAAAAGAACAAGAAAAAAAGGTTGAATGAATCAACGGCAAACTCAGAATACTAATACTTCTTATAAAAATTTAAATAATATTATATCTGTCTTCTACCAAGAAAAACCTCAAATTATATCCTAATGCCAATAAGATGAGTGAAAAAACACAGACCACTAAATGTGAAAAGCGCTGAATAGAAACCACAGTTTCAGCTATTTGACAACTGATCCCTTGCTTGACGATCAAGTCCAAATAATGAACAATGCTTTAGCGCATGTGACATGAATATATTCTACCATCAAATCAAAACTTAGGAGTAGAGATGCAATCAAACCAAATCAAGTTCGGTAGCTAGAAGTTCAAGCTCGACTCGATTCCAAATATTCGGATTAAAATTTGACTCGAGAATGATCAAACTTTAACATCCCAAGCTCCAGCTTGGCTCGATGATCAAAATCAATATTCAAGATCCATTCGACTAAACTCGAATATCAACCAAACTATACTCAAATGCGGATATTAATCTATTATATATATAGAGAGAGAGGAGGGGGGCTGATTTCTCACCATCCAACTAGATTTGAGATCAAATTCGATCGACTTCCCCACCATCCAATCCACATGGCTCTCTATGACGGAAAAAAGTTAACAATTGTTTTTTCATTGATTGGATTTTGAAAATATATAAAAAAGTTAACCATTAATGTAGATGGATGAAAAAATACAAATCAAGATTATTAATGCAGATGGAATAGAAAAAAAAATTAAAAAGCCAATCCATTATTGTGGATGTGATGAAAAAATATAAACAAAATCATGGCGTTAATTGAATGGGATAAAAAAAATATAAAAAAATCCAAACCATTGATATAGATGGGACAGATAAATATTACAAAATAGATCATTAATATGGATGGGATAGCAAAGTGGTCAAATTTCTGTTTATTTTGAAACATCTCTATTTATCCCATAAAATTTATGTTTATTTTGAAGTATTTCTATTTATTCTTTTTTTATTTTATACTCATTTATATTTATTTTAAATATATTTATGTTTATTTTAAAAAAAATTATATTATTTCATTCAAAATTTATATTTATCCTATATAATTTATACCTACCGAGGGAGATAAAAGTAACATGTTCCGCCATTAAGATAGATAGGACAAATCACTTTTTGTCTCCCTCTAATAAAAGAAACTTCAGATGAAATGAACATAAACTACAAACACAAACATATTTAAAACAAACAAAACAAATCCAAAATAAACAGAATTATTTCAGAATAAATACAAACTCTGCAGGATAAATAAAATACTACAGGATAAGCACAAACTCAATCCCACACCCATTCATCTATATTATTGCCTATTTATTTATATTTTTTCATTCCATTTACATTTATGGCTTGATTTTTTATATTCTTTTAAACCCAATAAATAAAAAATAGCCATTAGCTTTTATTTGTTGCATAGAGATCGATGCAGACTAGGAGGATTGGATGGTGGCAAACTCGATCAAATTTGATCAACCTTATTCTAATCCACACACACACACATGTATGTATGTATGTACGTATGTATGTATGTACGTACGTATGTATACGTACGTATGTATGTATACGTACGTATGTATGTATACGTACGTATATATATATACCTACGTACATACATACATATATATATAGATATATATATGTATATATATATGTATATATATGTATATATATGTATATATATATGTATATATATGTGTATATATGTATATATACATATATATAGATATATATACATATATATATAGTACATATATACATATATGATATACATATATATAC
>KE504692.1:105558-131172 GCA_000441515.1 Elaeis oleifera | reverse complement strand
TATATATATATATATATATATATATATATATATATATATATAAAGAGGCTTGCAAGCTTTCAAGGTGAGTACCGAGTATCTTGCTATTCAAACTACTCGAGCTCAATAATAGTTAAAATCAAGTCAAACTTAGACTTGAATCGAATTTGAATAATCCGCAAGTAGCTTGGCTTGGTTGCACCCTTTCTCGGGATTGTGTGTTCCTCATTTCAGTATCTCCAAATTTTCACTCACTTCTCATATGCCGCGTGTGCCAAGTCTAGCAAACCAGAAAGACAAGAGTACCATCTGGAAAGTTGCTCATGTAGTCCTGCTCTTGAAACCAAGGTTGCTATGGCAAATTGCAACTCTTTCACATGAGTGGCTTCCCAGGTTGCAAGGTACCGTCAAGCATTTGCAGCGCTGGCAGGTAGATCTTAGCTCATCCAAGCTCTATGAACTCCTGAAGCCTCTGTTGAAGCTCAAACCGACTCTGCAATTATTAAACAAAAATTTGCAGAACATCTTGAAATGAATGTATGCGTATGTGAAATAAAAATAACACCTCTCTATCTTTATCATCATCAGATCCTTTCAGCCTGCATTAGTGGTTACCACAGTTCCATGATTAACCAGTCACAACTAGAAAATAATCATACCGAGATGGTAGAAAGACAACAGAACACAACAAATAACAAATTCGAAATCTGCATAGCGAAATGGCCAGGATATGATTGCATATCAAGATACTAAAATCTTACTATGAGTTCCTGATAAGGATCTCTTCACCTCAAGATATAATGACCACTTTTACTCATCCAGCATAATCAGCGAAAAAGAATCTGGAAATGAAAGAACCAGTATCCAACCAAGTAGAAAGAAGACACTGAACAGCATGCACACTCCAAGGCATGTTTTGTGTGGCACAAAAGAAATTCGCATCACACAAGAACTGATAGAAAAAATTTATTTAACCACAAAAAGCCAATAAATACAGGACTTAGTCATCTGCTTCTGCACAAGAACTGATGGCAAAAATTTTATAAAACCACAAAAAACCAACACATATGGGCTTAATCATCTGCTTCCACCTTCCACATGAACATGCCGTACAAGATAGTCAAGTTCACTAAATGTCTGGATGCATTTTAAGCAACTATGAAAACATTAACCTCTGAAGTAGCTCATTTCCTGGATGATTTTGCTAGACAGACGATCTAATTCCTCCATCAGCATACCACTAAATCAGTTTAACAAGTCTAATTCAATACTCCGCAATTTTCTGGTTCCCAAGGATCAATTAATCATAGATAGTTCGAGGATTGTAAGTCTCGGTATCAAGCCCCATGCCAGTATCTTGCCAGCACAATATTACACCCTCCCTATCAATACACAGTACAGTGTTGATATCAGCATAGCACCTATATGGGTGTACCACATGTTGGCATAAGGGTATCGAGCACCCTTGCTGTACTGGTACCAATACCATTCCAGGTTGATAAGGTACATTCTGTACAGACTAGTACATGTCAGTAACTAAAACCTTGGATAGTTTAGTGTTTAAGGTATAAAATTGATATGGACATCGGCATATCACAAGATGCCAAACTTTTAGTAAACAATATCCCATGTATAAGAATTAGCAGTGATGTTTATACAACCAATTATTGGAGTTTACTTAAACAATATATGCTGGATAATATAATCAGGATAGCCTTTGAAAAGTTAATATGCTTCGCCAAACAGTATAAACAATAGAAAGCTAATCTATTTTCACAAATAGAATTTAATTTTCAACATCACCATTCAATAGAATTACAGAGCAGCCACCACCTCACTGGCTCTACAAATGGTGAAGACATCAGAATGCACTAAACCAGCCATCCAGCCAGATAGGCTTGGAAGCCTTGAGCTGCTGCAGTCATGGGGATCTAGAGCTTCTATAATCTTGACATCGTAACCTCCAAGTACTCGAAGCCGCTCCACACTCCTAAACCTGATTGTCACAGGCTGCAGAACTTTGTGAGAAAAATCAGCGCAGGAAGTATCTCAACATTCTCCATATATCACATATATTCTGATGTCATTGACTCGAACAAAACTCACTCTCTCTGATAAGCAGTATACTTATCGATAATGAATCGGCAAGTTCATACTAAAAGTTCATATTGTTTGTTAAAGAAGGCTTCTTCAGGTAGAGTGCAATCAGAGTACAGGCAGAACCCATGTGCCTCTCTTCCTCTCTTGACGATCTCAAGGACAACTACAGGAATACAGTCCATCTAAAATGTCGTTTGCAAAATTTTCTGATAGTATTTCCCTGGTAATGTTTCAAAATACTTCATAATAATTCTACCTTCTTAAAGTTCCATTTTCATGGACCTTTTGCGTTTACCACTAATAAGATGGTCAACGTGACAGAATTTCTCCACTAATAAGCAGCATGCCAAGATGCTGGCAAATATAATTCCTTCCCCACAAACACTAGTTGTGTGCCGGCAAGAGCACATTTGCTGCTTTAATCTCACAAATGGTGAGTTTAGAACAACTATACAACCAACATGCAAACCACAAAAATAGAAGCTGAACACTTCTAAATATCTCAAAATGTTGCACACCACTGAAGTCACTGCCACTATTTTGTCATGATTTGCAGCTAATAAGCAAGAAGAGGATAGAGAAACATGACAGTGATCAATGAGTAACTGGGAAGCAAAAATATTTGTGTAAAATTCATCTTCGTTTTGACCTATGTAAACTGAAAGTAGAGGCGTGAAAGATGAAGGTTAGAGAGTGATTCCAACAGAAAGTAAAACATGTAGAAATTTGGACAAGAAAAGGAGTTCTCATGATATGCCTCATTATTTGCATTTGGTGCAGTTGAGGCAGAAAATAAATCTATAACCCACAAACATGAAAAACAGTGAGCAAGATATATTAATATCAGCAGTAGTGAGAACGACCTAAAGTTGAATACTTACAATAACTCAATTAATGGTATCACAGAAAAGAAGACGCATATACAGAAGTTGCTTAATAAGTCAAATCATCAAACACTGTTGTCAGAACATGTTGATGCTGATTTTTAAAGAATACTCATCATAAGATGAAGATTCAAACTCTGAGAGCAAAACCTAACCATCTAATAAAAAAAATGACTGCTTATGAACAATGGTTCAGATGACACAAATTGTAGACCCACATATCAGTTACAGAGAATAATCCATACCCTTCATTTGGTAAATGGAAGAAGCAACCTTCTTTTAATTGCTAAGAAACAACTTAATTGATAAACTAGATCACACATGCTGGTTATTTCGCACTTCATCCTCCTTGCTTAACTTGGGAAGATTTGCTCAAACATCACCCTGAATGTCGCCCCTACCCTCCAGTTTCCAAAAAAAAAAAATCAGAAAGGATATCAAATATACTTACTGAATTAATTATGGTTTGATAACTAAACATTTACCCTTCTAGATTCTATTAGAAACAGAACAAAAGACAATAAAGTGTTTATGAAATATTTCTGCTACTTAATTCATATTTCCAACATGTTCCACAAAAAGGCTGTAGACATTTGTATTAAGAGTTCAAAGAAGTTTCCATATAGATGCTAACTCATTGAAACAGAACATTACAATGGGTACCAATCATATAGAACTAACTTTTAAAAAAAACAAAATCTGCAATTGAACAATGACAATTCAACAGTTTCAACTTGGGACACCAGAACTGGCCCACTAGGAACCATAAGAAGATACTTAAGCAAGTAAAATGGTACTTCTACAGGCAAGCCATGTGATTCAGGGAAAAAAAACTCTTTGCAGACAGTCCCAGTGGTATGTATAGATACAGGACATGTCACATGCGATGGATAAATCACATCCCACCATGAAGAAGTGATAGTGGAAACCTCATCTTCCAGCAATCACAAGCAAAGGCGAAATCATCCCCTGTATCTCTTGCAAAGAATGCTGTATCTTGATCTCCTCTGCTATCATGCGCTTAAGATTCCTAACATAACCTCTCAACTCATCCTTTGATCGGATATGCTCAGCATGCAACTCGAGAACCCTCTTCGCCAGCCCCATCAAAACCTAGCATACCTTGGCATGGTAGCATACTTATGCAGGAAGCCCAGAAGCAATCTAAGCTCATCTGTACCCAAATTCACCACAATCTTGAGCAGCTTCTTCCTTGCCACCAGCTCCTCCATTACAGCCACAATACTATCTGGATTCTTCCTATTTAGCACAGCAATAAGCGCGTCCTTGTGCTTGAATTCCTTCAATAGCCTGTCATACTCAGCCAGCTTCACCTTTGCTGCTCTCTTCACCATGTAATCAGTCTCCTGTGGTTTCTCATTTTGGCCTCGACGGAAGTACCTAAAGTTTGGCCTCAGAACGCGCTTCTCAGGTTCTGGAGCAAAAGTATTGAACTCACTAGCAATCTTTGCTCCCAAAATATCCTCCTCCTCCTTCCTCTTCTTCTTCCCCATATAGATGGTACCATTCGAAGTTCCCACAACTCGAGCCAACCCAGATGGAGAGAATCCCACTGACAAGAGCTGCGCCGGATACCTCATCGAGTGGGTGATCTTATGTGCCGCAAAATCAAAATTTCAAATACCCATCAATGGATACACTCATGAGTCTCGATTCCCCGCCTCCATGGCTGCTACTCTCATTGTTCCCAATTCTACCGAGACACATGGCTGTGACTGTCTTGTTGTGGCCCTCCACAGTGTGGACCAGCCTCCCGCCACCAATAACATCCCAAATCTTGACATAATTCCCACCAGCAGTGGCGAGAAGACCCCCAGAAGGCAGGAAGAGCACACTCTCGACAGGTGCCCCATGGCTGAACTCCAAGACCGGTTTGGCATTGGAAGAGACCCGGACGTCCCAGACCTTGACGGTGTGGTCATAGGAGCCAGTGGCAATGACCTCGGAGCTGACGGGGAGGGGAGCCAGCCCGAATGTAGTCACGGTGGGCACCGGGAAAGGAGAGGACTTGAGTCTCAGAGGGGACATCCCAGTAGCTGAGGAGGGCGTCGTCGCCGCCGGAGAAGAGGTGGAGCTTGTCAGCGACGCGGGGGTAGCGGACGACGCGGACGGGGCGGGAGTGGGCGCGGAGGCGGCGGAGGGCGTGGCCAGCGTGGTCGAGGCGGAAGACCTGGACGATGCCGGACTCGCCGCCGGCGGCGAGGAGGGAGCCGTCGCAGCGGAAGGAAGGGAATAAGCAACGTCGGAGAAGGAGGAGAGGGGAGAAAACGGCTTGGGCGACAGGGTGGCGCCGTCAAAGAGGTGGACGGCGGCGGAGGAAGCGGCGGCGAGGTCGTGGGGAGGGCGGGGAGAACTCGAGGGCGGTGACGGGGAGGATGAGGCCGGAGGCGAGCTCGGAGTTCTTGAAGGAGCGCCAAAACTTGGATTCCGCTGTGGGGTTTGGGCTTTCGGGAGGGGGTTTGGGATGGTGGGAGGATTCAACGGGGAAGAACGGCTTCGAGGGTCGGCGGCCATGGCGAGGTTGAAAACCTGAGGCGTTGGATCTACTTTGGCTGCGCCTGTGGGAGAGAAATCGGTTTGTCAGGTTTAGGGTTTAGGGAGAACTCGGTGAAGGAAGAGGTGGGATTTATAACGGACCGGGTTTGAGTTCGGTCCGGAAAGATCCGTATACTCGAATCCGACATACCAATCGGGTTTGGTAACGCAGGTTTTGGGTTTTTTACCAATCGGATTGCAAATACCAAAGGAAAATTATAAAAAAAAAAATTATTTTATGGAAACTGCTACTTGGCCCTTATATTTAAGGCCGCAAAATATGATCCGATCTATCAATTTGATCTATGTTCAACCGTCATAAACTAATTTGAATTTAGACTAAATATGTTTGGATTATAAATAGATCAATTCGTTTAATCTTTTTAATATTTAGATCGAATTTAGATTTCAGCTGATCCATTTTATCTATTTAATCCATTTAGTATTTAAATTAGGTTAAATCAGATAATCTATTTAACCCATTTAATCTATTTAAGACTTACTTAATCTATTTAAAATCTGTTTAAACTATTTCTAACCCGTTTAACTTGATCTATTTAACATGTTTAATCTATTTAATTTATTTAACTCATTTAACCTAATTTGATCCGTTTAATGAATAAATTAAGCAGGTCGGATCGAATTATCTATTTAATAAATAGATTAAATTGATATATAAATTTTTGACTTATTTAATAAGTAGGTTGGATTCAGATTGACGATATTTTGATCCAACACATATCAATCCAATCCATATTCGATATGATCGGACTCAATTGCCACCATTACCTATACCGGCGGTTACATGTAGGTTAGTACAATCCTTACACTGCTTCACTCTATGACAAAGAACAAGTAGGTTCTATCCATCCACCATAAACCCATTTAAAAGAAAGAGGAGGAGACAACAGCTTCTAATATCAAAGATCTTAACAAGTCTTCTACCTATTGAAACAGAATAGAACAACCTAACCAAAGGACATTGATGAATTGAAACACTAGCACCTGCCATACATCCAGCACCAAAGGATAGGGTGGCTAATGGGTTTTATAATCTGGAAAGTGAAGGTCGGCTTATCAAAGCTGGTGGTAAGCCGTTACCACCATCTCCAGTGCATTATGTTGAGTTCGCGGTAGTTTGGGTGGGGTTATATGTGGCAGTAAAAGACTTGGGTGCAAAACATGTTTGTCTTGAGAGAGATTTCATACCAGTCATAACTGTTATTGTTGACAATACTTTGGATAGGAATTATAGGCCTCCACCGTTGCAGGACATTCTTTACTGGCAAGAGCGCCGCCACAGTTTCAATCTCTTCCACATTTACATGGAAGCAAACAAAGCAGTAGATTTTATAGCAAAATGTGATGCAAGGGGATTGCTCTTGAACTACCTGTGATATTATTCATTGCGATCTATTTTATAGGGAGATAGTTTGGGCATGGTATATAGAAAGAGATAGCAGCTTGCTAAAGACTAACAGTTGGTTGGTGTCAGGTAGTTGTTGCATAAAGTCCTTAAACAGTGTTATCGGTGATTATATATTGGCTGCTATTCAATGTCCGGGACTTGTTGATAAGGCACCAATCTGAGGTTTAGAATCCCTTGCTCCAATTGTGATTAACCCTATAAGTTATCGAAATTAACAATGACCTGATTTTCCTAAATTTCCTCTGAATTGGAGTTTACTTTATCAAAACCATAATATTGAAACTTCAGAATGATTTTGATTCATTTAGCCTAGCAGAATTAAGAAATTAGGACTTAAAATAGTAATAATAATATTGATAAAGTATTTTGAAATGGATATTTTGGGACCATGTCAATTGCCAAAATGATGAAATTTGAGAACAAAACATAATACCTACAGACCCTAAATCCTAACATCTATCATCTCCATCCAAACAGTTAAAAAGTAAATTTAAATTCTAAAAATGAGAAAAAAATGTTGAAGCCCGTATAAGATAACATAGGTAACTAGTTCACTCAAATTAACAAGTTCGCAAGGACTATCACGATTTTATAATCATTATCATTAGCTATAAGCAGCACAAATTATACATGATCCCGTAGATTTCTTCATTATCAAGTCGTTCTCCTATAATTTAGTCATAATTAATTATTTTTGATTTTATAATCTTAGGTACTATTTGACGTCACTTTCATTTTTTTTATTCTCAAAATAAAATAAAATATTGCTTCCATTTTTCTAACTTTTTAAAATATCAAGATATTTCATATAATCAATTATTTTTAAAAGCATAAATACGGAGACGGTAGAAACGACATTTGTATAGATAGAGTTGGTGGAAATGTCAATAGTATTGTAATTAGACTAGTAGCAGCATGACAAAGATGGTAAAAATAATGTTAGTAACAACGATAACGAAAATATCGAAGTGAAGAAAACAATAATTGTAATGATAAGATGGTGGAGATAGCGACGATAATGTGGTAACAAAAGCAATAATAGTGGTAGAACTCTATTAATATGATAGAGATAGCAATCACGATGGTAGTGGTACCGTAAAGGCAGTGATGATGATGGGATAGCAATGGTAGTAGCAACAAAAGCAAAGATTATGTTGATAGCTAAAGTAATGATTGTGGTAATAACAGGGGCAACAATTGCAATGATAAAAGCAGCAAAGATAATGATGGTGGTAGCAGAGGAGATATGATGATGGTAAAAATATGGGTTTTTTGTCTAAACATACTAAATATAAGAATGTACAGCATATGATACCTCAGGTCTTGGAAGTCCCAAACTTCAAGCCTCTCCTTGGAGGATTATGAAGCTAAGAACTCTCCCTGGAAGATTACGAGGCTAAGAACTCTGTCACGGCGTTTCCCTTTTTTTTTTTTGGATGGTGGTGGATAATGGGGTTACGAATATGTCCCAGAAACATAAGGTTAAGGCGGTACTAACAGTTGAGCATGAATCACCAAAAGATTAGTAGTTGCTGTTGCCTTGAGTCAAATGCTAGTCAGAAAAGGTGTTTGCTGTTGCTTCAAGAATGGTTGAGACGAACAGAGCACAAAGGAAATGCATGCAATCCCTTGCGAAAGAATTTTGCTCCCATGAACTCAGATCACAAATTATTTTTCCAATACAATTATGAAATGATTTTAGTGTAATGACTAACAGCATACAACTTTGAAAATCTTCAAAATCACATTACTGAGTTTCCTACACACATTCGTGCTAGTAAAATTGAACATCTGAGTCATGGTAGTATTTTCAGTTCCACATACAGGTACCATCCTGTCATAACATAGATATATGCTACAATACATCAGGCGAGAGAAGAATCCACTACAGTGGAACCTGAGACATTCATTCCAAAAGCATTATTCCAGCATACTTCCTGAATTTAATTCCTAGCTTCTCAAACTAATTGTGTCGCAGAATGGCATAAGCCCACGCAGTTATGTAGATAATCAAGTGGAGATCCATGTTTCTAGGTGAACTAAGAAATCTGACATTAGGGCAAACATTTTCATCCATAACTCACACAAGCCAATCAAGAGAAACCAATAAGTTTGCACATCAAGTTCACTGCTTTATTTAAAGCAGTGCATGGAGATCAACCGGTGAATTCAGTGCAAAGAATGTTGATGGTGACAAATTGGTATGCTCAATTTCCGGAAACTCATTATAAGACCCTGAGTAGGTTATTATCATATAGTAGTGATAGTACTTGAAATAAGTCGTCCCTGCATGAAGGTAATCCAAAACTGCTAACTAAATGAAACAAACATGCTGGCATAATGATTAACTCACAGACACAGATGCTAACCAAGCCCAGATAGATTGATCTTCTGCAACCAATGCAAGTAACACTCACTATACCACTAGAAGCACAAGTTACAGGACATTATGTCCTCTAATTATTCCAAGGTGTAAAAACTTGCCAAAAACTCTCAACTCTCTAGCATGGAATGGAGAATCAAGAAACGAGATTCTTACCCATCCGAGTGGATGAGAAAGAAAAAAACAGGAAAGAGCACGATCAACACATTTTTCTTAATTAACATACTAACTAGAGAACCGAACAAGAGCAACCAAGAAGCTGACCAAACTCATCCGATCATCTCTGCATAGGCTCTACTGTCCGAATGTTGGGACCTGACATTCCTTCAAGTCTGTCTTTGGTTATTTCCACAAAATGGCCAATCATTTCATGGAATTGCCTCAACCCAGACAAGGGAAGGATTATAGACGAGCGATCTGCTCCAGCAACCTACACAATATGCAAGGAAATAGTGAAATTGTAACACAATGATGGGAAATAAAGAATTGATGTAGTGCTAATACCTCAGATATCCTCAGGAAATGACCCCTGTTATTGCTTCCCAAGTCAAGAAAACCTTTTCTGATCTGCTCTGATTACTTTTGATAGCCCCAAGCTTCCAATTTCATCCTGCGGGGCAGCTCAACTAATCTATCAACATTCAATTCAGACCCTGAGACTGGTTGGGCACTATAGCCTGATATAAATCCTGCACCCACATCATCTGAAAGCCCTGGAAGATGCTCCGAAGGTTCCATATGTTGCTGTTTTTGCATAGAAATAGAGCAGCCGTGATGGTTAGAACACATGACACAAGTAAGATGTCATGGAGTGAATATACATACAAACAATTCAGAGATAACCTGATTGGGTACAATGAAAAGTCGTGAAGCTTCATCATTTATCTCTAGCAAAACATTCCTAAATGCAGCCCATCCTTCTTCACCCGAGCTTCCAGCAGGAATAATTATTGTACTACGATTTCTACTAACAGATGCTTCCGAAATCTAATCAGCAAGCACTTTCATCAGCTTCTATCATAATCCAAGAAAGTCTATGCTCCACTCCATAGTTAAATGGATATATACTTAATAAGCAACAAATGATCTTTACATCAGAAACTAGGCAGAGATGGACTGGCACCAATCCCTCAAAACTGAAGGCTACTGTTTTAGGAGACAAAGAAGCACCATTTAAAAAATGTTGACCCAGAAAATGATGGACCACAAAATTCTACATACATGCATGCATCCCTTACACACACACACAAATGCGTGTGTGCATGTCTGTGTATGTATGTATCTTCCATAACAGGAATTAGCCAAAAGGTTGATCATCCTCAAATTTCTGAAGGAAAACTAAATCAGGAGCCTGGATAACCATAATGTCAAGTGGACTTCATGATGGTTGTGATAGCAAGACAAATGTCAAAAGGACAATCACAGACACAGAAACCTAGCATATAATTGCATTGATGATTCTGATAATGCACTTCCCCATTCAATAATTCAATTTTTAAATGTCCCTACTTCCCTATTGGCAAAAGATGCTGCAAAGAATATAATGTTTGAAATATAATTCTCTGGAACAGTTGATGGTACAGTTTTGAGGTCCAGAAAGGAGTGCAAATGATACCCGAAAATCAATAAAACAACAAAATTGTTATATAATAATCAGGTATGGTTCAAATTAAATTTTCAATAACCTTATTGGATCGAACTCAGATTCTATATACAGGATCCAATTTCTTCTCGGATCAAGTTTGGATCCAGCCGCATTCAAATGCGACAATCCGATAACCCGAATACAGGTACACAAACTATATATGTCAAATATAAGTACAGGAATACAAAAAGAACTGGTTACATGACTTGTGTTAATTCCTTTTCTTCATATTTGGTTTTACACTTTTCTCATGCATGCTCTCCTTATGAATCAAAAATGCATGCTCTCCTTAACTGTCACTTGTTGTTATTTCAATTCCAAAATCCCAGCCAACACTAAGATTTTGGTTATGTTTAAATCAAAATAGACAACAAAATTTACATCTGTTTCAAAAGTGATTGGATATTTTTTCCAAACCAACATTCATTTTCTATATCATGCTCCTTTCCCATGGTAATCTACCACATATTCAAACTAAATGGAGGACTATTGTACTGACAGTCCTTTCAGTTTTGGAAATTATTAATTGTTGGCTAGTTGGCCCACTAAAATCATGTGGTGAATTGAAGCTCAAACAAACTTGGATCCAAACTAAAATCCAATTATTAATCAAGTTGGGACGCAAGTTTGCAACTTACGTATTTTGATGGTTCCAAACCCGAATCCAAACTCGATTTTCCTAATCGAATTAGAATGCAGATACAGCATTAGGGGTGGCAATCGGGTTAGGTCGGGTCCGATACGAGCCGAGTCAAAAAAAACTCTGAACCCGAACCGACCTGTTTACGACCCGTTTATAACCTAATTTAAAAAACAAGCCCACCATTTACGACCTGTTTTTCAAAAAAAAACAAAAGAAATTAAAATCTGCTCTCTGATCTTTGCTCTTGCTGCATCTCTGCCTGACCGCCTCTCCACCCTTGCCGCACTCTCGCCACCTCCGACTCCGCCCTTGACTGAGCTCTCAGGAGCGGAGGAATTTGAGCCTTGAAGGTGGCGAGAGAAGAGGGAGGGCTCCAAACCTCCATCGTCTTTGGGCTCTGGACCTCTAACCGACGCCCCACTGCCTCCTTCACCTCTAGATTGTGGAGGTTCGGACAATCTCCATCGCCTCCAGCCTCCGGTCGACACTTGATGGCATTGGAATGGAAGGCTCCGGCAAGCCCCTGTGATCGAGCTCCATGGCCTCAGCATTGTCTCCGAAACGGAGGCAACACAAATAAGAAGGAATGGGAGGGAAGAGAAACCCTTACCACGATGGGGTATCAGGATAGGTGGGACCAGGGGAATTGGAAAAAAGGTGCATTATTGGGATAGGCCAAGTGGGAGGAGCGAGCGGTTTTAATCGTGCATCGGTCATCGGCCCGTTACTCAATCCATTTAAATGGCCCAGTTAGTGGTACACTACCTAATCTGGTCCAACCCAAAATTACACGGGTTAAACGAGTTAAACAGGTTGACGCATGAAACCTAAATCCGACCCAAATAATAAATAGGTCAAATGGATCGACCTATTTACGATCCGAATCTGTTTAGCCCAAAACCAACCTATTCATGGCATGTCGAACACGGGTCAGGTTGGCGGGTCGGGTCATATTTTGCCACCCCTATACAGCATGGATCCAACCCATTTACAGCCTTAGGTCCAGTGGTTGCTTTAGGATTGTCCTTAAACTTGGTAACAAGAGTTATTTGCATTCTGAATATAAGTTTTATTTAAACTGTTGAAGGCCATATACAAAAACTCTTGGGATATTTACAGATCCAGGCAGAAAATAGATAAAGACCTATAATCAGATTTTGCTTGATGGAGAAAAAGCAAAGTCATAAGATTAAAATGCTAAATCTAGATGCTCATGTCGGTGTATTGATGATGTAGAAGATCAATGGGAAAAAGGAAATAAGTATATGTTTACCACCAATAAATGCATATAGTGCATAAGCACACCCACACGCAAAACAAGAACTTTCAAAGGTAGGTAGTGGACCCAGCAGAGCATTGAAGGCTTGGGGAATCTAAAATCAGCCTTCAAGTTGAACTATGCCAGTCTCCCAAAAACAAGCCAAGATTAGCCTGGCATGAAAGTTAATATATGCTAAAATATTATTGGTTTTAGCTCATATATTATATGAAATATCAATGGTTTAGGTCATCCAATCAAACCTCTCATTGGATTCATTTCATCCTTTTGCTCTACCATATCCACCTCTCCCCTCCTCCCTTTCCCTCCTTGTCTTATCCATGTACCTTGAGCACATCCATAGTGCTCTTGAGTCTTGACAACTCCCTACTGCAGTGGATCTGTGGTACCACTCTGGTTCTCAGAACCATCCCGAATTGGGATGGTTCCGAACGTGCCGAGCCAGACCGACAGAGAATCGGGACGGTTCCGACGGAGAAAACAGCACACGTCGGTGCCGGAGAAGAAAGAGAGGAAAACAGAGGGAGAAAGAGAGAGGAGGAGAGGGAGAGGCCGATGGCCCTCTGCGGAAGCTGGTGGTGGCCCTCTGCAGCCACCGGAGGGTGGCGGAAGCCGCCGCGGCTCAGTTCGCCCGATGGAGCTGCCGCAATGAGCGAAAAAGAGAGAGAATGAGGGGGGAGACCACCGGTGATGGAACGATCGGACAGCGGAGAGGCTATCGGAGGTCTGTGGGTGGCCGCCGTGGCCACCAGACGGTGGAAGCGGCACGGGCGGAGGCACGAAAGCGGTGGGCGTTGGCCGTTTTAAAGGAAAGACGAATAGTGAAGCCGGCTTTGGTTTGTCGGCTTCACTGATTTAGGATTTTTTTTTAAGTTTAAAATAGTGAAGTCGACACGCAATTTGCCGACTTCACTATTTTAATTGTTTAAAAAATTCAAAAGCAGTGAAGCCGACAAACCCATTGTCGGCTCACCGTTATTGGATTTTTAAAAAACCCATGAACAGGGCGATCGCCCCTGTTTTATGCCGCGGAGATGCAGGCGGCGTTTACACTGCCCGACGGCCACGACGCCTCCGGCGGCCTCTCCGATAGATCCACCTCCCTCTTCTCTCCAACGGACCCCCTCCTCTTTCTCTTCCTCTCTTTTCCTCTCTTTCTCTCTCTTTCTCCTCTGGTCCTCCCTCTATCGGTTCGTGCCAGTTTGATCCGGTACAGAACCGTACCGGACCGTGCCGTCGACCGATCGGAACGGCCGTCAGTACCGATTTTCAAAACCTTGGGTACCACCCTCTTCGAACCCCAAGCACATTCCACCTGCTGTAATAACCTCAGGTTGAGCCCGTTAAGCCATCTAGTGAAACCCAAGCCCTGCTTCACATCTGCGTAGCACGTGCTGGAGGGGGAAGAAGAACTCGACTGGGATTCATCTTCCCTCCTGACTCCAATGGAACCGAGCAACCAAAGGCACTCAAATTCGAACTAAAACCCCTGGATTTTCAGCTATAAATGGTAGATCCGTTCCTCCTATGGACTCCACCACAGATTTCTCAAGAGATTTCCATCGATTTCCAAGCTCTTCTCCATGTTTTACTTGGTTCTTCCATCGAGAAAGATCGCCGAAAACCCTTTTGACCTTGCTGGAGTTAGGTAAAGGACCTAAGCCCTTATTCTCCTCCTTCCCCTAATTCCACAGCCGTCATCCTACCTTGATTTGAGCCGACAGCTCGTCGGAACCCATGTTTGAAACCGAGATTTCCTGTTTTGCCTTTCTCCCTTGTTTTGCCGACCACTGTTGGCGTGGTGATCATTGGCTAGCGTTCAGGGATATTGTCGAGTCTCCACCATCAGATGGTTTGAGTTGCCAATTGTCAGGTGTGTGACCATGGTTGGGGAAGTGAAAGAGAAGGGGGCAGGCATCCTCTGTTTTCAAGAAGAGAAGAACCTCCACTTCTCCCTCCTCTCTTTCTCTCTGCTTTCTTTTCTCTCTCTTCCCTAAGTTTTCTCTCTCCTCTATTTCCTTTTTCTCTCTACATGATGCAAGAGGTTAGGTCAAGGGTGATTCTAGGTTGGCGATAAACCCATGTTGACCTGATAGAGGATCCTAGATTGAAATCATGACAATTTTCTCGATATTAATTTCCATTCTGATTTTCATAGAACACCGTTGACAATGCTTGTCTTGAACTTGTCGAATTCTCGCTTCATAATCTATTGAACAAGTCACCTAGATCCGATCCACTCGGATTGTCAGATATCGTTATCTGGATAATTGTGTCTCTGTTTCATGATTTTCCACCACAATCATGATCACATCATGATTTCTTCGGTTATTGATTTCGATCATGTATCGATGCGGTCAATCGAATGAGAAGATGTCAAGAAAGGAGATGTACGTTCTAATTCCAAAATCAAGGTAAATATTCAAATATTTATTATTAATTAATTAGTTATGTATTAGGTAGGGTCGAGAAATTTGAGATTTATAGTAATTCGAACATCAAAATTTGAAAATAGGAATCTAACAATAATTTATTATTTATTATGCTAATGATTGATCGAGGACTAGCTCGAATCATCGTAATTGATTGGACATGCTAGGCGCGGACTGATAGATATGGTAACTGAATTTGATCGATAATAGAGGTAAGAATCCCTGTACATGATCATCATTATATATACTATTTTTATCATTGAATTTGTATCGTTGGATTTGTGTTGATGAATTTATCATGTTTGAGATACTATTATTTCTAATATGATTTTTCAGTATGAGTACATTATATGTTGACTATATGTGTATCAGTAATTGATGATATGATTATATAGATATAACATACTTATTTTGATCATACCGTAAATTGAAATTGATTTGATGAAAAATTAATATAAAATCAGCATTAATTAAACAGATGGAGAAGATATGGTTTGGCCTAGCCTCGTCATGTGGATAGCCGATCAGAAGCTTATGCTTGGGACAGTCCGTCAGGAGCTTATGTCTGGAACAGCCCCACGGGCTTACGCGTGGGATTTTGGATCAAACCAAGATTGAGATATGATTTCGGTTAGTCCAAAGTCGGAAAAAAAGATTAAAAAAATTAGATGTGATAAGAGAAACAGATGACAAGACATAAAACTAATGCTGAATAAAAGAATTTCACTAGTTGACATATGATGACACATCTCTTTTGACAAGACAGATATTTGACATATCTTTATATGGATGTTTGCATTATTCTGAACATTTAATATGAGATTTCATGCTTTATGCTTATTGCTATTTTCAAATTATATTATTATACTAATGTAAATGTGTGGAGATTCTTACTGAGCTGGAAAGCTCACCCCTGCACTTTTTTTTTCTTCTCAGAGTTACAAGATGCTCATGATTGACAATGGTTTGGATTTGCAGGTGAGCGAATGAATAAATAAAGCATCATTAATACCTTATCGGATGATTGAAGGAATTGAATTTGTAATTATACAATTTTTATCAATTGTTATAAAAATTAGATAATTATGGATGTTAAGATTGTGAGAAACTTTATAGGCCTTGCATATTTTTTAGGGCTTGTCCTAAAGATTCTGCGGCCATCACATATCCGATCCGGATACTGGGTTCGGGCGTGACACAAGCATTGTGAACCTTCTGCCAACCCTACCATAACCTTACCCCAACACCATCTTGCTTGTTTCCCACCCTAGACCTTGGATGCTAATGTGAGATTAGATACATCAGGACTTTGTGTGAGTGTATGTATATACCAATGTGAAAATATGCACAACCATGTGCTTGTCTATTTGAATGTGGATGTCTACATGAACAGACAATTGCGTAGTAAAATTTGCTACTAGGCATCTTCTGAGCACTTGGGAAAGAGCACAAAAACTACCCCATCAATCACATCATGGCAGTCTAGGTAGGGTTTTGCTATGAATTCTGAGGCCATTTAAACAAGCAAGGGTCACCCAAGTACCTAGATAAAAGCCCATAGAGGTGCTAATAAAATTCATGCCTTCTATCTCAAATTTATGTCCAAAACTTACGAGATAAACACATGATCAAGCAGAAGAATTGTCATTACAAACATGTTAAAATCCATCTTTTTGAGGCCATCTTTACAGACCCTTTTTCACTTTCATTCTAATTGAAGGCTAGATTCTTTACCAAATGAACTTTTTCAGAACCCTTATGCATTAAATACATGCACAGGAACCAAAACACAAGAATTTAAATCCTTTGGTTTGAGGTCTCTAGCATGTAAAACAGTTTCAAACTCTTAGAAGTTGTATGCAGAAAATAATTACACAAGCACTTAATTACACAGTATTGGATTCACACGCTTCTTCTGAGTAGCATAGTATCTCATGTCACAAGTTGCTTCTGCCAACTAACAAATACCTTATTTTTAGTATTGCCTTTGTGTCACTCCATGTAATATCATGTCCAGACTCTCTGAAGTTGCATTTGACAGCATTTTAGAGTTGCATTTTTATATTCAGCACTACCTAGCATCATATTGCTATCAAATAACTTTCATGAATATTCATTTAAAATCTTTAGTTTCAGGCATTCAGGCAAAAGTTTGGGGGATGAAAGTATAAAAATACTATACAAAGTGAAAAATGATCATAACAGATGAACAAGTTGTAATGAATTTTCTCAAGCTGTAGCCACATCAAAGATCATACCGTTTGAGCAATGGTAAAGGCTTGGACTAACAAGTGCAATGACATAGGTTTGAGTCTTGGGGCAGAACTTTTGTTTTGTTAAAATTAAAAAAATAAGGGAAAAAAGAGCCAAAGGTTTCGTCTGCCCGCAATTTGCCCTTTCTAGGGAGTGTCAGGAACATAATGAAATCAAATAAAATAATAACATTCTCAATTCTTTTTGCATATCCTGACTAAGCATAAAATATATACAAGTTACAAGATCATACAACAAGTATTCGATTGTACACAACTTCAAGTATTCAATTATACAAGCATATCACATTTTCACCTATAACAAAATGCTGGGAAGGTTCTTTATTCTTTTCAAAATCAAACAAAAAAATAAAGCAATTTACTACGTTCCAAGAAATCTCATTTCTCACTTCCGTGAGCAATTTAGGCAATCTTTAACTCATCCAAA
Organism: Elaeis oleifera; assembly: GCA_000441515.1. Classification (NCBI taxonomy): domain Eukaryota; kingdom Viridiplantae; phylum Streptophyta; class Magnoliopsida; order Arecales; family Arecaceae; genus Elaeis; species Elaeis oleifera. The sequence goes on along the minus strand of KE504692.1, from coordinate 113,142 downwards.
AGGACTTTATTCTCATTTATCATTTGTTTAAATCAAATCAGGCTCCACAAATAACAAAGTGATAGCGCTAAGTTTCCATCAGTTATTCCTTTTTTAACTCTATCAAACTTTTGGCTTTGAGTTTGAATATCAGAAATGCATTTTAATGTCTTATATGACATAGCATTAGGAAATATGTTCACAAATAATAAAATTATTCCAATGAGATAATGCATTATCCCAAGTTCACATGCCAAACCTTAACCAAAAGCCCTTTATTATTATGACCCAAATAATGCATTGCTCAGCTTAAAAAAGAACCTTCAAACTTATTTTAAAAAATAATAAATAAAATAAGGAAATGTGATTACTAAGTTTGTTCACTAGATCTAAAAAATCATATAAGAACATCATCACTAATTTCCAAGAGCTAGTCTCATGAAACCGCTTGATGCAATAAATTAACTATATAAACAAAACGAATTCAACCTATCATCACGCAAATTTTTTATACACCAGGAATTTGACAATAAAATTGCACATAAAAAAGAAGTGGAGACATTAACAAGAATTCATAGCATTGGACTATTACATAAAACATCCATTTAGAATTACATGCATATGACAAATCAATGACCATCACAATTTCCTGTATCACTTCTTCATACGCACGAATAAGCAAAAGCATGAAGCATTTAAAAGAAGAAAATAAGATCTTCCTATTCCTTCTCAATAGACAAATGAAACTAAGTCATCTTTGCTCGGTGGGAAAAACTGTCTCATCATTTCTTTTGATAGGAAAGAACATACTTTTGATGCAGTCAACTCATATAGAAACTTAATTTGGTGATCCATGCTTATTTGAAAGTTTATCTTTCCTCAATCAGGAACTTGTGTTTCACTCAACATGCACAACACCACAAAATTACAACAGGTCTTCAATTTTTGTACACAAGGTTACACAGATGTTACAAACATAACATTACAAATATCTATGATACTCTCTCATCACGACAAGACATTGACAAATCACCCCCAACGCTTAAATTTGTACATACAAACTATTCAAGAAAGAGGCTTACTTGCCAATAATTGGTCAATGTTCCTTTACCAAATTCATGCTTGTATGACACTTTCAAATTAAACAATAACCAACAAACCCCAGGAAAAAAGGAAAAAAAAACTAAACGGCAGAAAAAGTTAATCACAGGCTAAGACTGATATTAAACTACCCGATGTAACAAAAATTTAAAAGAAAAAAAAAAAGTGAAGCGACATAAGACAAAATCAGCAAAATAGAATTATACCTTCAAAAAGCGCCCCCTTTTATTCTCTCCGATGTCAAAATAGAATACCTAATAACAAAACAACAACAACAACTGTCAAATTTCCAGATCCCAGCAAGAGAACAATCCTCAGAAACAGACACATATAACCAAATTCTCAACCAAGATCGGATTCTTCTTCGACCTTGGTATCAAGCTTCAGCTCCTTACTGAAGGCATCACGCTCATCAGTATTTACGTAGTAAGCAAAGAGATCAAGGAACCAGACGATGCCATTCACGGGCACAATGATGGTGGATCTGGTGGCCGAGGTCTTCTCGGAGATCTTAAGGTACCTCCCCCGGGGATTCTCCTTCAGATCGAAGTAGAAAAGCTTATGCTCGAACTGCAGCGTCTTGCACACCAACTCCACGTCGTTCCCCCTGAACCCCTTCCATCATCCCTCACTCCAAGAACCCTAGCCCTAGCTCTAAACCCCCAAGAGCAAACAAATCTATCCCTGGATACAATTCCTCTCAAAGACCACGCCAAGGAATTGCGATGGGGGAGCTAATTAAAGTTTTGCCCGGAGGAATTCCGGTAGTTATGGAGGGAATCAGGGTTAGGGTTAGGGTTAGGGGAGGGGTTGGCGCCATGGAGTTTGACCGGAGGCCATCGTTCTCACCAGTTTCGCCCCTTTTAACTCCCTCTCTCTCTTCCGCAGGTGTCGGGTTCGTTGTTTTACGACGGCTCGGGACTCGTTTTCTACTGGAGTAGTTCAAGCAACGGTAAAATCTCAGAGCGCCGGCGGTGATATCGTGCGCCATGTCGCTTCATGGGGTCGGTGCTGCAGCGGTTTCTCCAAATCGAAGAAAGATTGTTGCTTGGATTGGCCAATAATTGAGAGGTGATGAGTTGCTGACTACCATGTGGTTGGCAAAAGGACAAGCTAAAATAGAAATTTATGATGGTCGATGCTGGACCCAAGCAGTTATGGGACTACGGGAGAGGTGGCAAGGAACCAGGATTAGTGATACGACAAAATCATAAGGTGACAAAAATTGTCATCCCCTAATTACTTTGCTCCTAGATATGTGCTTATGTCTTAAAAAAACCCTACACTTGCATGCTTGTGTACTTGTAATGCTATGCGCTAATGTCACGAGGACTGCCTTAAAAATAGGCCACATGCTACCATGTTTGTATAAATCGGCATAGCAGCTCTTATTATGTGCCTGAGATAGTGTGTGTACCTAGATAATTAACTTTGCCATCGAATTTTAGTTCAGATGATCCAACTTCTATAGACTAGAATGGTTTGAGTTTTTCATTGAATGTTCCGTAGCAACCTGAGGTTTTCTGGTTTGCCTATACCATAATGTTTGCTTTAAAGAAAGATACGAATGATTAGAGTCACCTGGAGCATGTGAAATAATTTAGGAAGAACTTGTAATGGATCAGCCTTTTCCGCTGTTATAAAGGACAGGGACACATTGAATCTACAAGGATGGCGCAGCATGGAGTATCGCATCAATGGGAAGTTGCTGAACACCGTCAAATTTGCGATAAGAATCTTTTGCAGTTAATAGGTCTCATAATTTTCATAATTCCCCTATTTTAGTTAAATAGCAAGCACTTACGAAATGGGTTTTTATTATAGGTTCATCTGTTCCCCAATCATTTTCATCCCTTACTAATACTCGAGTGCTAATACTCAAGACAAATGGTTTATATCTTTCTGAGTCGGGACTCGACTTCATGGCATGAAAACTATCACTGTGATCTGTTACCCTCTTCAGATGATAACCATGCTCACCCATATAATATTACCTTTTTCCCCCATCTCTTTCGCTTCATTACTGTCATTTTGGCTGAGGTTGATTATTTGACAACCTTCTAGCTAGTATCATGTTCTTCAGTTGCAGAATCCTCGACGTTATCAAAGACAGTCATACCTGTTTCTTCCTATAGGATGCCGTCAGACATCATATGTCCCAAGTAGCCCAGCAATAAGTGTTTCCCTAGATGATAAGAAACAAATCCAACACAAAGATTCTGCGACTTAATGTCTCCAACCGTCATTCATCTATTCACTAATCAAGTACTCACACAAAGCAGCACACTCCATCAATATATAGATCACTGAATACTTTCACAATGCTGAGTTGTGAAATATTGATTTGATAAATATGCAATGGAGGATTAGCAACATAACTGATTGATTGTATTAATAACACATCAGGTTTCAGAATTGTTATACTAATCATGCTCAAGCTTCAAGTACCCATCATCACAACAAATGAAGACTGAGAGTTGGACCAAGGAACAATACCAGTTTCAGAACCCGAAATAATGGATCTTAGAAGGAAACCATAACACAAGCTTGTTAATATGCTTAGTAAGTTGTTCTTTTGATATTCTGAGGTTATCGATATCTGTTGTACATACAACGTATGGAACTTCGTACTCGTAAAGGTATATAATATTTGAAATTTGGTACCTGCAACCAACGATAAAAGAAAATCATACAAGTACACCGTTTATTCTAAAAGACAGATAATAAAATCAAGAGAGAAGAATTAAGACCTTTAGCCAATAAAACAGCACATTCCTTTATTACCCAGCTTATTTAGGCAAAATAACACCATTAGATTAATGCAGACATATAACTATTCAGCAATTTGGAACTGTAAGATACAGAAAGTAACATGTTATTTAATGATTTGTCACAAATTTAAACTCTACATACCATGATATCCCAATAGAATAGAATAAATCAGCATAGCCCCAGCACAAGAATCAGGATGCAACATGCAGTCCAAAACAACTCGTCGTCGGGATCTTTCTCTTTACTTCCTTTTAAGGAGGAACCAAAGCGTTAAAAAAGAGATGACAAATCATCCTTGGCTGTACCATACTTCCTGAATCTCATGCTAAGCCAGAGATTAACAGAATATGCACAAAGCGTTAAAAAGAGATGACAAATCATCCTTGGCTGTACCATACTTCCTGAATCTCATGCTAAGCCAGAGATTAACAGAATATGCACAAAGCTTTAATATTTGGTTTCTTTTGGTAGGAAAGCTTTATTATTTCGGAAGAAGAAAAGAAATTCTGACATTGAAGATGATGAGGAAAAGGCAAAATGAAATTGAACCAATGAATGGCAGAGAAAACAGAATGGAGAGTTGATGGGGAATGAAGGTTCTCATAAATAGTCAGGTAAAGCTTTGGTTCTCCTGCCAAAACAATATAGTCATTAGAGAAGAAAACTACTGAAATCTTCATATTCCATGACATGATCAGGATGCATAATAAAAATCTGGCCATTGGCAAGAAATACTACCAGGAAACTTCTGGGGATTTCATGATGTGGACACAAAAAAAAACTAAGAAAAACAAATCATCAAGTTTCGAGTCATATACTCCGAGAATATAGTTTCTAAAACTGACTTCTGAAGAGTTTACTGTTTCATTTTTAATGCTTGTATATTGTGGGCACTGGCGCACTGCTCCACAAAGATGTCCTTTGCACCATTTTAGCATCCATCCCCACAGCCACACCAGAGGCCGCTTACAAGAATGGCATACAAAGATATGCTCAAAGGCAATCAGAGGTTAATACATAACCCCTCAAGAACAAGGAACAAACAATACCTCTCACAAATACATTGAGATAGATGAATCTTGGTGGTGCCAGTGAGGATGCTAGATACCAATAACAAGCATAACCATTGACCAAGGAAGAAAGGGACTGCAAAATGAACACCAACTCTTGCTCTGGTTCATGCTTAATCTGTTGAGTCTAACTGATTTTACTTGCATCCATAGGGTGGCTGACAGCCTATCTTTAATCATCAGGTGTATAAAATTATCAAGGTAGATAATTATTTATGTTTTTTTCTTTAAATTTTCCAATTTAATATACAGTTGGCATGAACTGAGACTGCGAAGCAGCAGAGAGAAATTGACTATTGGATATAAGTGCACAGGAATCAACAGATGTAGAATTTTAGGAAAGAAGAGGGGCCTCTTCTTTCTTGGCTAGCTTGAATGTGTGTAGCTGAAAAGATGAGAATGGAACTCATGACTCTCTCTCTCTCTCTCTCTCATATCAAGGTAATCTTTTCTTTTTATAAAACTCATAAAATGTTAAAGTCTTTATTCTTATTTTGCCCCTTTCAAGAGAGTAAGCAATATGAAACAGGATAATTATTCTATCTTAAGAGCATAAGAATACAAGTGGTGGTATTTTCCCCTTTTATTATGCATGCCTCATGATTTGTGCAAAATATGATTTGTGTAAAAACAATTTATGAAAATTATTAATCATATTTAAGAAAATTAGAGAAATAATTGCTGGTACAACTGGGGCCAGATTAGGTTTAGGATGTGCACCGGACCTTGACTTTTGGTTGATAGATCTGAGCCACAATCCATGAGTCAGAAGGTTTCTGAGCTGCTGAACCTCAGGCAAGCCCCACAAACACAGAGACCCCTCATATGCACATGCTTAAGTTGTAGTTTTATACTATTAGCCTTTCATATGATGAGTACATCTTTAGAAGTTTCAAAATATGCATAAAAGGAGACTTTTTTATATGCTTTTTAACTAGAAAAAGATTGGTCATCTGGGTCACCAAAATCTCACTTGACAATTCAAAATATTCTCAAGTAATTAGTGAACCCTTGCATATACAAGTAAAGCAGGCCAAGCATATTTTGAAAGAAACACTAAAATCACTGAAGTAATTTAGGCTAGTAAAAGAAACCTCGGTACATCTGACCGTGAACAAAGAATGTGATTTACTTACCTTTCACCTATGCATTATTAATATATATCTATAAAACAAAAATGAAAAAGCCATGGAGAATTTCAAAATTAATCCAAATATTTAATGAAACAAGAGTTTTGGGCTGATGAAAATGCTTTCTTATTACTTCACTAGAGAAGAAACCTATGGGGGTGCACTTGTATTGCTGGGATATTAGCACAGTAATATATTATTTGTTGAAAAACATAAATTGGGAGCCAAAGAACTACAATTTCCAACAAAGTTGCATGCATGAAGCATTGCCGGCGGTGAGCATTCTAAGAAATCTAAATGGGTGAGATAGATCATATAAGGCAATAAGAAATACAGGAGGAAACTCATCTGAATGCCAACATTTCCAAGAATTGTGGGTCCTGGCAGAATAAAAGCTTGAGTAAATTAAAGAGATGTATCAACATACAAAAATAACAAGGCGGCCCAATGCACAATGCTCTAGCCATTGCAGGGTCCAACGAGGGTCAAATGTATGCAGCCTTATCTTAACATGCAGAGAAATTATTTCCATGTTTTGAAGATGCAGCTTCCACATCACGATGGAGCAACCTTGCCATTGAGTGAAGGCTCAAGATGAGAGAATAGCCAGTCCCCCTTCTGGTAAAAGCACTGCACTACTGCTTTTAAGAATATTGTCCAAATAGAATAGAATTAGAAACAAGGAGGCGCAGACGATAAAAAGGAAACTACAATGCATGGAAAAATTCCATGAGACCTAACACTACTAGCCCACATAGTTCCCTTCTTATCCAAAAAAGGTCTTCAGCTTTTGCACGGCAGAAAACATGAGAACAAGTTATAGATTATCTTAATAATAACTCCCAGGGAATGCCGTACCGGGATGAACCACCCGATACGGGTGTACCGAACCAGACCGATGGCCAGTCGATCCGATTCGGCCATTTTTTCGAAAAATACCCGAACCGCACCGAGCCAGACGGTTCGGCACGGTTCGGAGCCATACTGCCCAAAACCGGACGGTATGGCTCGGTTCGGCATTGAACCGAACCGTACTGACAATGCCATGTAGGGTGGGGTGTTGGAGGGTGTGGGGGGTGTAGTGGGGCCTGAGCTATCATTTAGTGGCAGCCCAGATGTTTTCTCTGAGAGAAACCCGAGAGCTCTCTCAGAGAACTCCCGAGCTCTTAGACGTTCGACGACACGAGCCGAAAAATTAAAAAAAGAGAAAATTCTATCAAATTGCAGCACTGGTTCGAGAAGACGCTGATTTTTTATCGAAAGTAAGGTAATATATTATTCTTGTAGTAAATATTTATTTTTTATGTTTTTGTGGCTAAAAAAAAGATAAGAACGAAGAAAATAAGAAAAAATCATGCCAAAATTTTATGATTTCAGTATGATTTGATCATATGTGATAGATCTTTGAAAGATCTACATGATGATATTAAAATTATTGATTTTTATTAATTATATATTTTTTAAATATATATATTTATTCATAAAAATTATTAAAAAATAAATTCAAAAAATATAAAATCAAAAATTCAAAA
>KE504692.1:63628-82670 GCA_000441515.1 Elaeis oleifera | reverse complement strand
AAAATATGTATTAAATTAAATATTTATATAATTTTTTGTATAATTATATATTATAAAGATTATAAATTTATACATTGTTACTTTTTTTTAGTATAAATAAGTATTATAAATTGATAATAATAATATTTTTATTAAAAGATAATTTAATAAAATATTATACAAATATCATCCATCCTTCCTCTAATTCATTCTATACCAAGTAGAGGAGAGAATCATTTCCACCCATCCTTCCATGTTCATCAAACATATAAAAGGATGGATAGAAAATTCAGTCATCTTTTCTCCACCTATTCTTCTTCCTCTATCCATCCTTCCTTCAATCCATTTTTCATATCAAACAGAAGGTAATGCTACCATCCCCAATGGCTTTGATATACCAGTTTAGCCCAGTACAAACTATTATATCTCTCATTTTTCAGAATTTGATATAAGGAGCCCTATGCAATTCTCTCGACTCCCGTTAGTGGACTCTGCACTCGTCCTTCTAATTCAGGCCTTAATTCTCAGTCTTTTACCATGGTTGGAGCCTTTCATTATCATTTCTTAGCTCTTAGCACTGCTTTGTAGCTGCTAACTAAGTAGTTGTTTGGCTTCCACTGTGGATTAGGATGTGGTGAAAGACAAGCTCAATATAAGCCACTCACATGTCGCGCAAATTTAAATAAATTGCTTTTTCGATTCATGTTGACACAAACTTGTTCTTTGCTTTGTTTAAAGCTTAGGGCTCTCTTAAAGGAAGAATGGAATGGCACGTTCTCTTTCCATTAGCTGGTATAGGTCAAATTCATATAAAAGAACTGGATAGTTAAGTTTCTGTCATTATTTTTTTTTTTTGAATTTTTCTGCATCAGCATCAGCATCCTTGCCACACCTCAGTTCTTTCTTCTGAACTTTTCCTCTCACGGATCACTACCATGTTCGGTTTAATATATCATGCATATATCATATGCATATATTATATGGTGAATTGCCAACTGACAACCATACAACAGAGTCATTATCTAACTCCCCCAAAGCCGAACACGATTCACCGAAGCAAAATTACTAGCTCAGCACTTCTAGAATAGACAGGTAGTCATGTTTGAACCACTGCAGATAATCATATTTCCGCCCAAAATTGTTACACAGAATTTTCCTGGAGAGCAAGGGTAACTTTTGATGAGGTACCGGTGAATATCAAATTTCTATTGAAAGATTGGACCAATTTGCTCTTGATTCAGCTAATAAGAAGCTCCACACTATACATTGCCACGAACCTTTTTACTGCCACCCAACACGTTCGATTGTAGATTACACCATCCATTTATACTTCCAGCTTAGGGAACCATCCACACAACCATGTTAGCACATGCAACACAACTATTAACTAAGAATCATGTATACAATACAGCAAAAACCATTAAGCGGCCTAAAAAAAAATGTTTGACAAATTTCAGACTCACTTGACAAACCCGCAGTCATTTGAGAAGTGTTTCGTATAAACATTAAAGCAGATAATATACTTTTCTTATAAAACAGTATCGCACATGCAACAGAACGCAGATTCCCCTACATCAACTAATAATATTGCAGCATAAAACTAACGTAAATAAAGACTCATGTTGAATCCGGATCAAACAAAAGACACATCTCACAGATTCCTCCCTTTTTAAGTAAACAAACAGGTTCTTCCTGGATGTCACAATGTCACAGAAAACTGTAAAGTTTATTGCCATGACATTTGAGAACAAATTTTACTGATCAAATCAGTGTGAATAAACAAGAAGTAATAACGCGATCCACTTTCTTTTTCAGTTGGCATCCTTTCCGGTTCAGAACTAACAATTGGAAGATTTCTTCTGTACTGAGGAGATGTCAACCTCCTCTCCAGTGGGGTCTTCCTCTTGCTCACAACAAATCTGTTCACTCCCTTTCTCATAGGCATTATCTCTGGGAAGTCTTCATCAGGAATGTTGCTAAGCTCTGATATGTCCTTTATCTGAGCAACCCTACGAAACCATCTCTCTGCCTTGGCTTCCTCAGACATGTCCAAAGGATCAGGTTCTTTGACAGCAGATCCCTCCAAACTCTTCCCAGAGAAACCCTGGTTCCAGCTTTCTCTGGAAGTTGGAGAATATTCAGATTTTTGAAGCGAGCTGGCAGTAGAACTGCCACCATCAAATGCACTTTTCTGAGTATATTCACTGTTCCCACCCTCTTTGCTATTGTTCCACGTATTATTTCGGAGCTGAGCTGAAGTTGCAGTAGCTCCACCATAACCTGCATCTGCCTTGCTCTCATTATAAGTTTTGCCAGATAAGTCTATGCTATGGCTCTCATTATTAGGCTGACTGTCAGGCCACTGTGATGTATTGCCAGCAGATCCAAAGTTTGAAACCCTTGTCTCAGCTTCTTCCAACTTCTCAGGGACAATCTGAACCTTTTCCGGTGGAGCTGCACCTTCTGATGTAGATTCTACAGTTTGAGAATCTTTTGGTTGCTTGTCTTTCTTTGCAAAGTAGTCTGGAGGGAAAGGGACAAAGGGTACAAAATTGGAATTATTGGCTTGCTCCAGAGCTATGCGTCTCTTGTACTGTGGTGATGTCAAAGAACGGTCTTCTTTTGCTGATCACAAATCGGTTCTCACCTTTGCGCATCGGCATGATCTCAGGGAAGTCATCATCAGATACTGCACTTGACAAATCTGTGACGTTGTTGAGCTCTGCAACTCTCTTGGACCATCTTTCAGATGCATCAGATGATTCATTGTCATTCTTGCTATCAGCTGGGCTTCCAGGGCTCTCAGTTACAGATTCACTCAGCTGACCAGCCTTCATGGAAGTTGAATCTTCCTTATCTGGGAATTGTTGGACATCATTGTTTGAATTCTGCGATTTACTAAACATATCTGCAGGTAAAGGCACAAAGGAACATGGTCAGGATCTCTCCTTCGGTTTGCCATACTCTGCCTGAGCTCTGAAGAATTAAATCTACTTCCAGCTCCAGTATTAATCTCTCCAGCATCTGACCGATGATTGGTTCCTGGTGATGTTGAACGACCAAGTATCCTGTCTAAAGTCTTGCTGATTGATGAGTCAGAAGTCTTGTCAGATCCCATTCCACTCAAACGTCCAGGCTGAGATTCATTTCCCTCCAAAGGACCACTATTACCCATATTACCTCTCTGTTGAGCATTAGCCAACCTCCTTTCCAGAGGTGTCTTACGTGTGCTAACAACAAATCTATTAACCCTTTCTCATGGGCATAATCTCAGGAAAATCTTCATCAGCTATTGCGCTGCTCAGGTCTGAAGAATCATCTAGCTGGGACACTTTGCTGAACCATCTCTCAGCCTTCTCATCATTGACAGCCAACTTGTGATCAATTTCAGATTTATCAGTGCTGCTTCTGTTGAGGATCTGTTCGACATTTGAGTTTCTACCATACCCAAACCAGCTCTTGGTTCAGCAGTACTCACTGAGGTTCCTCCAGGCCGCTTGCAGTCACACCTTAAGCATGACATGTTCCTCCCGTAATTGAAGAAATCACATCTGGAGGAAGTTCAAAAAATAACAATAATACAAATTTACCACCATGAAGAATCAAAAGCATAGTTATTAAAAATCCAAATTTCCTGGTGAAACACAAAAGATTGTCAAACAGGCTTACTGAGGACACTCCCACTCTCCACCAGTCAAAACCCTCTTTGGCCGTGCCCCATTACATTCAAGACATCTCATATTCCGAGCAAAGTTCATGAAACTACACCTGCATGACAAAATAATACAAGAATCCATTCATTATAGTGCATTCAAAAGACCAATAAAATGTCATATAAGTTTTCCATGTCTAAAACACATCGGATAACTCTATTGAGTTTAACGAAAATCATAAAGTAATATTGTCATAAGGCTAAACAACCAAATTCCACTAAAAAAATTAATAAATACTAAACGCCAACTATTAGATCATTGGGCTCTAAGAGGTCTTCAGTTTTGTTGATAACCAGCATGAGATATGCAAGAAGTGGCTCCCTTCATGCATAAAGCCACCAAGAACTATAAATCAACAAAAAGAGAGAGAAAAAAAAGAATATATCCCAGTACGGGTCCCATCTGCACGATTCTTCACCTACAATAATTTCCATGGGAGTATGCTGGGGGGAATGTGCATCACACTCTTTCCCACCCAAGCTGCTGTTTGATAAGAACTGGATCTGCGTGATCACTGCTCACTTTTGCAGCATGTACCTTGTTTCAAGATATTCTTACAACAAAACAACGAACAACAAAAAAATAAAGCGTGGAAGTCAGGCAATATCTCATTCAAGTGAAATTATATTTAACTCCATTGGGCCAACAAATTAAATGTCTCAATCAAAAGGTGTTTTCAGCACATCACAAACAAGTGGATCCGTTGTAGATAATGAACAACTAGTGTGTTCTTGAAGAATGACCAATCATTAACATACAAACCAGGTGATCTGTCTGTTTGATTAGAAGTTGCACAATCATGGCTGGCATATCAATTTAAAAATCATATAGATGTTCTAAGTCTTACCAAATAAGCACCTTAGGAGAGATGGGATTATCCGCCGCTTGCCATGCATGGATCAATTACAATCTCTACACTTTGGAACTTCAGCACTACTGTGGTTTAAAAGGCTATCAAGCACATATGAACATAAAACACCTAAATAGTACAGAAGCCAAATCAACCTTATTTCAATGTGGGCCATATGTAGTATTAATGGGACCTGCACAGCTATAGATGTAGTTGTGGTTTGCACAGTTGGAGGTCGCTTTCACTATTTAGGTTCAGCCTTCCCTCTTTGCCTAACAGAGAAGTGAAATCATTATGTACCATGCTCACATTGTCTCCAAGATGAAGAGAGATCTCAGATATCTTCCATGTAAGGATTTTCAATCACTGTTACAATGAAGGGCAGCTAAACCTTTCACCTTTTTGAGATCTGCTCCATTGGGGATTAAGAAAATTTTGAAGAAAAAAAAAAAAAAGAAGCTGCTGCACTAGACAAATATTCAAGTTTCACATAAAACCAATTGGCTTTCAGCCAACAAATGATCATGTTTACATCTTTTGAAGTAATACTTAATTGGGCTTTTACATTGGAATGAAAACTAGATATATTCGAAACTGTTTCCAAGTATTAGAACATAACTTCAAAAGTCACTAAATTAACAAACTGGAAAACTATGATGATTGAAATGTCGTCCAACATGCAGTCATAACTGCATTAGCTGCTTTGATACAGACCTGTCTCATATCATACAAGCACATGTTTAAATAACTATAGTGATCGAATGAATGAATAAATAATAAATAGGAGAGAAGGGAAAAAGGAGCGAAGGAAGTGACTAAAGGACAACAATTCCAGAAGTTAATCACAAGAATCTATTGAGTGCATGCACCTGCTATATATATCACACTCAGTTGACTGGATTTTTAAGCCAGATCTAGTCAACTGAATTTGACACACACATACACACATAAGCATATATATGTACATATATTAGGCTCAGTCGACCGGATTTTAAATCAGATCTCCTTTTTTTCTTTTTTTTTGGGTTGGGGGTGACCTAATGATCCAACCTGTTGAATATGATCTACCATCTTAACCTGCTTATAGACCAAAAATCAAGTAATTTAGAGACCCTTTGGCTTATGCATCAAGCAATCAAAAAATAGAAATTTAACTAACATGATACAATGCACCTCATTTAATCCAAATGACATTACAATCTACCTTAAGATAAACAAACCAGAAGTACTTCAGTCATAATTTATGAAGCAATCAGGAAAACCTTATTTAAAAGAAAAAAAAATCCCATCACTAGCATGTTGCCGCATGGCCTAGCCTGATACGTCATCTAAGTCATGCAGATGACATTGTTTTAAGCTAATCAAGATAGAATAGTATTCCATGATTTATTTAAACATTGGTCAAACTGGAGTTGTAGTTTCAATTCCTCCTCCCAAACTATACCAAGCTTGCAGTTTAAGTAAAATTCCATTCTGAAACATGATATAATATGTCAGCAGGTACTATAGCATATAATACTATATTTAGTATATTCACAAAGCTGACAGTACAGAAATATGTTGACTAGTAGATTTCATAAGCTAGACTCTTGGAAATTTATGTTGCTTATAGTATTTACATTCCTTCTACACAAACTCAATTTTAATTCACACATGCATTTCTGCCTGCATGTGCCCTTTCTCTCATGTTTTCTGGAAGCAACAATTCAAACCAAGAGGCACGAAGTTATTTTTATATATTCAAAAATATAAATAAAAAATAAAATACAATGATTACAACCATGATAACAGCATTGATAATAACAATACTCTTTTTGATAAATAATAAGTCATCTCCAAGCCAGAATTTTGAATTTTGAGGGAAGGGGGGATACAAGTAATACATATATATTTGTCAATCAGAATATCTGAAGAGCTATTTTATTTGAAGAGTAAAACTCTTCTATATAACACCCTACCTATTCGGCAACAAGTTTAAGGCTTCAAAGGAGAAAAGGTGAAAAATGTTAAGTTAGCCATGCCATCCTCTCCCTCATCTTCTCAGATCATCTACCATTTCGTCACTTCCCCAGTTTTGAGAGAAAGATTAGGACAAAATTCTGAAATATCATGTTGAAAAATACTATTGCACCCCATCTAAAACAAAAAATAGACACAAAACTAAACTGGGTCCTCAGTAATCCAAGTTGGGAAGATCAAATGAATAGGTGGTGGACTTGGAACAGCAGAGATCCTTTTTTCTTTCTTTCTTTTTGGGTGTGCCACATGTGGTTGCATAAAGTTAATGGGACCAGAAATGTGGCTGGACAATGCTACATGAGCTATATATACAACTAGACAATGCTAAGCAGGACATCAGTGCATTTAAAAAAAAAAAAAAGCTAAGTGGGACCAACTCAGCCTACATGCAGCTCAATCGCAAATCTTAGCCACATATGGCAAATGCTTTGCAGTCAAAATGCAAACATCCATATATGCAACCACAACACCACATTTTAAAACATTGATTATATCATCATGTGTAAGAATGTCTACTAAGACATAACCATAACCATCCAGCTTTTTTTCAACTATTTATAGTCAGCTTTTTTGGATCCTCATTCACCAAAATTCCTATTTAGGCCACTTCTAATGTTATCCCAAGTTTCTCCGTATCCTTCTTCACAACCTTCATCCATATTACCTTGGGTTTCTCCTTCTTAATAGAGCCTCCTTATACATATCCTTACCATCTTAATCGATTTCCATCACTTTATCCTTAATTTATACAACTCCTACATTTCCTCTAATATATTCCTTTCTTTATCTATCTTTCTAGTTTGACCACACATCCATATTGACATTCTCATTTTCTAATCAGCTCAATAACCAATAATATAAACCGGGATGCACATATATAATAACTTAACCATTTAAAGTGCAAGAAATATTTTCCAAGAGATGAGAAGGAACGAAACACCTGGAATTATATATTACAATAATGGTGAAACAGTAGCACACAAGTTAGCAAAATTACGCAGCATGATCACATGAAACATAACAACTTCCATGAGGTCTAGAATATAAATGGTAAAGCAAATTGAAACCTTTTAACAACATATTGTTGAATTAATTTACTGAACAGAAACTAAACAACCAAACTTACATGGTGCCCTTATAAAGAAATGTTTTATATTAAGAAAAAGGGTCATATAATTTAGCCACCACATAAAGAACGCATCTATTATTAAGCAGGTGGAGGTAATCAAGGAAATTCAAAGCAGGAAACAAGGATTTTGTTGAGGCATGACAACATTGGTACTTAAAAAATAACAAAATGATATTTAAAAAAAGAGAGAGAGAGAGAGAAAGAGATGGATGCAACTTACGTTGGGCAAATCCAGTCACCCTTTTCATTTCAATATTTTGACCAAGAGGCCTTGAAAACTGTTCATGTCTCAGAGGTGCCTGTCTTGGAGACTCAGTAGAACTGGATTCCCGACCAGCTGAGCTCACATTAACCAACTCAACTAACAGGTTCCGCACTGATGCTTCAATAAGTTCTCTAGCTTTAAGGTAGTTCTCATCTAAAGTAATAGGATGGTTGCAGGCATAGCTCAACAAATACCTCATGACATCAACTGTTTGTGCCATTGCAGGCTCCAATACCTAATACATTCCCAACAGTCAACAACTGATTTTGGTTAGCAGAACTATTTCACAAAAATGTTTATTTAAAATGAGACACATATGGATCAAAATTTAAAAGCATGACCAGACCATCCGGTTGAAACAGGTTTGACTAAAACCAGGTATTATTTGGTTCAGTCAAGATTTAATCAAAATAGCAACTGTTTGGGCCTGGTGGTATCCAAAGTTCAGAACAACCACTCTGCCGAAGTTGTAGATGTGTTCAAAAATCAGGGCTGGGTGTCAACAAAGGTAATGTGATGACCA
Source organism: Elaeis oleifera (assembly GCA_000441515.1). Lineage (NCBI taxonomy): Eukaryota > Viridiplantae > Streptophyta > Magnoliopsida > Arecales > Arecaceae > Elaeis > Elaeis oleifera. Next base: position 74,192 of record KE504692.1, on the reverse strand, counting down.
GTTGGTATATGCACCAGATGCAAAAGCCTTGTTACATTTGCTTCGTAAAGCTACATAACCAGTGTGCAACTCGACTTGTTTTGCCAAGAGTAACATCATGAAATGCTTAATCACAATATGCAGCACTTCTACCATTACAATATTAGAAACCATATGATTTAACTGTGGTATGAGGCAAAACCAGTTCCAGTTAGACTGGATGTATTTCCATTTGGCGGTCATTCTGAAGCGATGACAGGATGGATATTTACATAGCTAGTTTATGAGTAATGCAGACTTCTGCCTGCATATCCTTCAAAGATATATTGCTTCTCAAATAGTTGAAGGGCCACATTTACCTTCTAAATGTTTGATTTAACTTTAGGACACTGAAATATGTCAAAGAAATCAACCCATTGTTGAATACCACAAGCAACAGCCTAAGAGATACGCATGGAAAACCGGGACACCAAGAATCCCTGGGATATCATAGTGATATTATAAATAAGATCATGAGGATACAATCTCCAACAGATTGGAAAGGAACTCTATCTGCCATGAAGAACCAATCTCTCTCTGAAAAAGATAATGTTCATTGCGATCCATTTGTAAGTGGAGTACATGCAAAACCCCAGACTTTGAAGAGTATAACTGGATTCCAGAGTATCTCCAAGCACAGTAGGTTCCCCACCTACTATTAGACCACGAAAGGACATGATCAACATCCAAATTTCTAATTGTCGCAGGCACTTTACTACCAGGAAGACTTAAAAACCCAAGCACGTATTGTAGTGGCCGCCTCTCCTATCCTAACAAACCTTCTGATGATTATCTGATACATACCTCTCTACAACTTGGAAAACCACCGCTTAACCCAAAGAAATATTTAAAGCTACAAGGAAATGTTTAAAGGTGGATAACTGGTTGCAGATATATAAAGAGAGCAGAAGAATTGGAGAAAATATATAAGCACGTATTTAGAGAGAGTGAAATCTCTCCTGTCATCTATTGGCTGCATGTCATGTCCCTACAATCTCCAACATTCGCTTGAAAGAACCAACACCTGATGACAATTCAACATTGAAAAGAACCCACTGGTGGTGCGCTCAAAAACCATAGATAAGCCTTTAAACCCCACCCAAAAAAAGAAGTTATGGTAAGCCTAGTGGTCAAACAATGGATCAACCTTTAGATATTGCTTATGTATTACAATATTCATGCTTCCTTTTTCACTTCCTCTTATTTCTCTTTCCTCCTCCATTACCATCCATCTACTCTTCTTCCTCTGATTCATCTTGCATATTTTCCTTAACTTTCTTCCATTCGTTAATTTACCAGCTCTTATGACTCATGGTCCCTCGAAAGACCAATGACTTTCTTACAAAATGCTAATGAATTTACAAAACTTAGCCACCAAACTGATCCACAAAACTTAGCATTGCCTATCTGGAGATGGCAGCGAAGTAATCATATTGATGACATGTGCTAGAAAGTGCTACTCGGTAATATGAATTAACACTTTGTAGAAGGAACAAAAAAATGTAACAGCCAATTTCATACTTGAAACAAAAAATCTTAAATAAATGGAAACCATTACCATCACTACATAGAAAATGCATACCATGGAACTAGCCATTTCGGCAAGATACTAGTAAGAACTAACAAATGATTCTGAAACTAGCCATTTTGACAGCTGGAACTTACATTGGCTCCATCACCACTTAAGAACGACTGCAAGCGCCTGGTTGAATTCGCACCATTCCTAAACAAGAACGGCGATCCATTCTCCACAATAACCTTAAGATCCTTCTTAGGCAGCAGCCTAACCATTTTTCCAAAGAACAATCAGATGATGCACTCATATAAATAATCAATTTATTGATCTAAACAAACGCACAGACACCTAAACAACCATTTAAAAATGCTATCCGAATTCATGATCAGACAGAATCAAATAAAAATATTCCCACCGGAATGAGCAACTTTCCAACTAAAGCCACCACATCACCTCAATAAATCGGGCCGGTCCCTGGCAAAAGCGAGGCAAGCCTCAGCAGCCTTCACGAACTCTTCCGACAGACCCTTGTGGTCCAGGAACGAGTCATCAACATCACCAGCAGCCACAGAATCCCGCCGCTCGTAATAACCTCTGGCCACGAGATAATCCACCAGCTTCGACCACTCCGGCCAGGGCTGCCCGGCCCTGGAATTAGGGTTGGAGACCAGGGACTCCCCATAGCCCTCCCTGGCAACGGCCTGGGTGTGGACCTCCTCTGCAGCTCTGACGGAAAATCCACACCGGGGCGGGAGCGGATGGGAGGAAGCGGCGGTGGGAGGAGGAGGCGGCGGCGACCGAGGAGAGGGAGGCCAGCTGGACGCGGGAGTGACGGGCGAGGCGGAGGGCGGAGGGGCAGGGGTAGATGAGGGGAAGGGGTGGAGAGGAGCATGAGGAGCTTGGAGGCGCCGCCATCACGTACACCGGAGCATGAAAAGGAAGCGGATTCCGGTGGGAGGCGACGAGAGCGGCGCCGAATTCCAGAGGGGCAGGGGGAGGCGGAAACCTAGGGAGCGAGTGGTGTGGAAGAAGGGATGAGGGTAAGGGGGAGAGCGAGGGTTTTAGGATGGTGTCTTACTTCGAGGGAAGCTTCTGGATTTTAGAGAGTGGTGTTATCTTGGTTGGCAAAAGAGAAAAATCTGAGTGTTGAACTAATTGTGGTGATGAAGGGTGATCGCTTGATCGATGCGCCCCGGCTCGAGTTGTCAAAAGGCGGACATGAGGACGTTAGGATCGATGGCATCATTGACCTGATCAAACAATATGTAGCTTTTCTTTTGTTTGGAATATATAGTTTTACAAAGATAAAATGGCCAGCAGCTGTTTCCTTTATTTTGGTCTTTTTGCCTTTCTCTTGATGTCATTTTCCCTTCTTTGTATTTCTAACCATTATTGTTCCATTGATGAAATTAATTTGTTGGGCTTTCTCTCTCTTGCTCTAAAATTTTTAGGAAAAATATATTAAAATTAGCAGTTGAGTAATTATGTGAAAAAGTTCAATCCTTACATCACTATCATGATGACTTAAAAATTCATTAGAGTTACGTAAGATGGATGATTTACTTACCGTATTCAACATGAATCAAGTTGGATAAATACTTGATTATTTAAAAAAAGTTGCTATATAACATTGAGCAAACTAACTCGATTGCTTTTTTCTTTGATATAGGAGTAGTTTAACTACTTGAATTATTGGATTTTGATCTATATCAATGGATAATTCAGATTAATTTTTATATTTTCGGGGAGAAATAAAACAAAAATCCGATCTTTGATGATCCTCTCATAATCTCTCCATAAGCAGAGCCGGTCCTGACATTTTTTAGATCTGGGGCCAAATGAAAAAATGGGGCCTTCTCTGTTAAAAATTAACATGCTTTAAACATTAATTATCATTGAAAAACTAATCTACATGCAATAATTTTCTATCAATATGTAAAATTCATCATTAACCTATTTAATTATTTTTTTGTTATAATATGATAGAAAGCTATCTTTGCGCTCCATTGGAACATCAATGCAAGGCCTGGGGCGGTCGCCCAATTCGACCTGCCCCAGGGCCGGCCCTGTCCATAAGCTCTAATATATATGAATTCTTACAACATCTTTTCTCAATAATAATTAGGGGATTGCCAAGCTTGTAATATTCACATGATGTTATATCAATATCATCAGGGTTATGATTCACCAACCTACTAGTTCTTTTTACGAGGCACAAGCAGGCGAATTTATCCTGGAAGCGGAAGAACTACTGAAACTTCGCGAAACCCTCACATAAATTAGATCATTGGTATTACACTAAGTCTTGAGAGAGGATAAAAAGCAAAAAAACAACTTGTGAAAAATTTACATGATGAAAAGACGACAAAATACTTAATATCATAGCTTCCAATAAGTGTACGAGACAAAGCCAATCCCAATTTTAATATAGAAATATTATTTGGTACCATAGATTTTATTGGTGGTATAACAATCAATTGCCCATAAAATTTTTTTCTCAATATCTTTTATGTTATGTCTCTTATCTTGGACACAAATTATTGTGTAGAAATATATTTCTACATGTTACCATTGATATTGCAAAGTATAAATTATCAGTTGTTTTGCATAGCACTTATACTTCAAAACCGGTAATAACTATTTAAGCACTTAGCAAGCTATTAGTACTTTTTTTTGGTATATTTTGCAAAAGGCATGAAAATCGAGTGAAAAAGTACATATTTCATAATTTTTTTTAAAAAAGGTAATTAAATCTGCCACTATAAATTTTATTTCATCCTTATCTATTAAAATTTACTTGGACCCTTATTTTCAATGGTTTTTCATGTTCATCCCTTGATATGGAACAAATTTGTGTATAACTATATGAAATAGATATAATAATGTATAAAGTTATCACTGATATGTGCGAGACCAGCCAAAAAACATGACGTATTTAAAAAAATTCTAATTATATACAGTAAACATAATATCTCGAATGATATGATAATTAAATATAAAATAATGATCAGATGAGGATCAAGTGCTGAGTATCTCTTTTTTTAAAAAAAAACATAATGAGATTTTTGAATAGGAATCAATTGATAATATGTGTCAATTAAAAATATAATTTTGATATTTGTCTAATGTACTGCAACAGAGAACTGTAGATTAAGGTCTATGAAAAGTAAGCATATATTTAGTTGAATATCAATTAATATTTTCAAAAATAAATTTTAGAATATAGGTATTGTAATATAGAAACTATTTAATAGAAGTTTTTTACCTATAAATTTATTAGTATTTTCCTCTCTAGAGATTGCAAATCCTTTGCTGTATATAAATATTTATAGTCCAATAAAAGTTTGCCCAATGCATAGACCTATTAATATTTTTTTATATATGCAACATATGTAAATTGGAACCAAGAATAAATTCTTTGTATAATCTTATAAATACTAATAAATCAAGAATCTATTGATTATCTTTCAATATAAACTTGTATATCTGCAAGATTCATGTGAGACCGGCGACTTCGGATGAATTTTATTGTAGATTAAAGAAGCATTCGATATAATAAAAGATCTCAATTTTCAGTCGATCAAACAATTTGGTTCCACTTTAATCCATCAAACATGAAAGCATCAAATATTTGATAGAAAAATAGATATTTCAAGAAAATTGTGTTACCTGATTATTCCATGTAATCTGCAGTAATAGTTTATCCTGAATTAAGATGGTTACGGATAAATTAAATTTTTCAGGAATTGATGCATTATATTTCAGGGATCTATTGGTAAACTTTTCTGAACATTAACCATAGACATAATTTATGTGTAGAACTGAAGTTATTTATTTTATTTTATTTTTTTGGAGCCTATACTGTACTTGATCAACCGGACCCGCTACGTAATAGGAGATGTGAGTAGGGATTGGCTGCGAAATAACTCTTCCATTAACTGAAAGAATCCACATCCGTCGAGTATGGGGGATGCATGGCGACGACCGTCGCTTACTCCAATTCCGGAGCCATTTCCAAGAGTTACATCTCAGCCTCTACGATGGAACAGGTAAACCGATCTCAATCCTAGCTCTCCTTGATCCGAGACCCGCGTCTCAATCACCTTTCGCTCATAAACCTAAATTTGATCCGAAGCCTATCTCTACTCGGTACACTAATTAGTCTCCGACGCTGCTGAATGGGTCGGCGAAGAGCTCTCTTCAAGGCATCGTTGCCATGGGTTTGCTTCCGAAGGGAGGATGGATGGAAGTTTCGGGTTCACGGGAGTGCATCGTGGATTCATGCCAGAATGGCTTTTCAGTGGAGCATGTTTCATTTTGTACAATATGTGTTCTTTCTCACATTAATTTGCATCCAATGACTCTTTTCTTTCTTTTTCTTGTCCCTTTTCATTTTAGTGTCTCATTAAAAAAGTGATATTTTTTGCCCGAGAGAAATTTTATTCTTTAGTATATTTTGTGGTTTAGATCTTGGGTTCTAATCTAATGTTTTAGTCATCAGATGGAATTTAAGTTGGGTGATACAAACAATCTCAATTTTGTTTAGGAAAGTGATGCCTTGGGCAGCTATCTACATGCAACGATGATTTAAGATGCAGTAGTGAGTCCCGCATGCTACACTGATGATAGACACAAGTTCTTTGTTCAGAATGGTTTGGCTTAGGTTTGATTGAAGGAACAAGTCTGACAGGCCAGCCATGTGCTGAACATTTTGTATCAATAGAAGGATATGGAGAATATATTCAGTTGCAGCCTCGCAGGAATCACAACCACAGTCCATCGCAAATCCTCTCGTAAGTCATAGTAATGGTGTTCTGTAATGTTTCTCGACTTTCCAAATCTAATCCAATATTCATGTAAAGGAATTTTCTATCTGTGAAGTATTCAGGCATATCATGATTACTCCTAGTGACTTAATTTTTATAAGAAAGCCATTTAGTTCAAAGGTTACATGTTCACATACATCGCTATATCTGTGCCTTCCTCTTGCATGACCATGCTGACAAGGTTTCACAGTAGTTCTTACTTTCTGGGTCTATAAAATGATATGCCTGCTCTCGATGCTTCTGCTCTTCAACTAATTGCTTGGAGATACACTCTCTTGTATCGAAGAGATCCTGTGTGATTGGTACAGCATTGTGGTTTGCTGGACACGAGTCCTCATGCATGAGGACTAATAATATTCTTCATCTCCTATCCAGATTAGTTAATATTTGTCATATTTTTGCAGCAAAATATCTGCAACCGCCATATTGCAATTGCGGACGTCTCAAAGGTAAGGTTTTCTTGAATATTTAATCTTGATCTCTTTTATTGCTTCATGCTTGAATTCTATTTTGTCTTTCTGGTGCCTTGAATGTGGCACATTCTGTTGGACACTTCTTTAGCTTTGCTCTTGGTTCCTTTTCATCTGCCTTGTGACTTCTCGAGCAAACTTTTGCAACAACCTCAACACAACCAAATTGATGCATCAGCTACAAGCCAGATTCCATATCACATCGTTACATCATATATCAGATTTCATGACTTGAATCTTGTGATGTCATATTCATGTGTCAACTTTTTTGCTAGCTAATCCCATGAATGGCCATTTCTTCATTTCTTCAATGACAACATACTTCTTAAGAAGCAGCATCCATTTTATTTTCAGGGACTTAGACAAATGCTTATGGGCTTGCCCAGAACTGTTCTTGTTAGTTATCTGTAGCTGGTATTTAAAGATGAGTTGAATAATGTATTTCTTTGCATGTCTCAACTACTACTTCTAGCATCAGTTCTATGTGATGGTGGTCATCTGTTTTATGCACAGATTTTTCCTAGTTTTACATTATCTGTTGTCAAACATTATCTTCATCTTCCACACATCATGTAAAATACTGCAATTCTGCAGAAGGACAAGTTTGTCCTATGAATTGTATCAAATTTATGATTTTATTAACTCAAAGCTCTTTGCCTTAAGCTGTGCTCATTTTGCTTCTCAATAAACACAATAATAATAGAAATGTCTGCTTTATTTCGTGCCATTTTGGTAGGCATGAATTTCTAGTTTTGTTAACTAACATTAGTAGCTTTACAGCATGGGTATCAGAAACCCAGTAAGAAAAGCTGCATTTGTGTTTGCATAATTCATTGAATTCGACCTGGCTCTAATATTATTGGGTGACTTTTGCAAAAAAATAATTATGCTTCTTCACATTCAGTCATCTAATGATGTTGGCATGCTTCCCAATATTCGTATTGATTACTTAGGAAATGGTATCTTCATTTGCATTTTTGATATATCACTCCTGTCTCCACACCGTTATCATAGTATTAGAAGATATTTCTGTAGTTCATATAATGTGGTTAAATTAGTGTTGCCAAGGTGCTACCCAGAAAAATCTTATTTATCTACTTCTTCCTGATTGTTGAAATGTTCAAGAAATTTCTTGTGTGGAAATGAAGCGAACTTCACTTGAATCAGTCATTATTTATTTTATACTTATGTTGTAAATCATAACCTGTCATCATCATCTTCATCCTTGTTAGCCTCTCGTTCCCTGATTAAATTGTCATTAGATGCATACACCTGGCTTTTTGGTTATGTAGTTAATGTGGTATGTCCTAGAGACAAACTTGATGACAATGTCTTTTTTTCTCTTTTCAAGTTTTGTTTTTTTCTCTCTCCATGTTAATAATCCTCATTTTATCATCTTTTTTGGTGTAATCCTCATTTTATCATCACTGTTGGAAAAGGCTCCTAATATGCTCTTCCCCTAGTAGGTACCTTATTTGTAGTTTAAAATGTATCAGTGTCAAACATTATGATGCGTCTCCTTCTAATCATTGTGATAGGGCATCTTGTGCCACACACAAAGCAGCACACTGACTTACAAGTTATAGGCATTGTAATGACTGCTTTAACGTCTAAAATTACATGCATTAGTTGTGTTTTTCACCAGGCTAATGGTGCCACAGAAAAACTGGTTGAATGGGACAATGATCTGCTGTATCTGCCTATGTTCATCAAGATGGGGCGGTTCTTATAGTTCATGGCTGAAAAATCTATGAGATGATGTGGTTTGCATACTTTGAGTGATGTACATTGCCCCACCACAATTTCTCGTAAAAGTATTTTGTTTTAGTTTCTGTTGTATTTATGGAACCAGATTAGGATATTATTTTCTCATCTCAACATGCATGAGGTACATATTGTTGCTGTTCTCTATGTTCTATCATCCTCAATCCTTGTTTCCTCTCGATTATTCCAGAGGGCATTTGGGCTCTTTTTATCAGTTCTTATCAATTCCTACAAAACAAGAAAGATTATTTCTTCCTGATGGCTTAGAGTCTTGGACTCTTCTTTGTTCCCAGACATCAAAGAGAATTAACATTTGGCTCTTTTTTCAATTCAGTTTCAGCATTACATATCTTGCTAATTCCATGGTCATTTTCTATATTGTCTTGGACTGGTTGGTATATGTATCTATATCTTTTTCTCCTTATAGTTGCAACATTTCTATTAACCAACTAAATAACATTGCAACCTGGACTTATATGACTGGCAACGTGATATCAACTATCATTGCTAGGTCCTGTCAAAGCTAAGTAACATTATATGGAGATGAACACTCAGAATTTTTGGGCTAATAAAGTGAAGTTTCAACATCTTCAGGATAATACAACACTCATTATAAAGGAAAACTTCCTAAAGACCCACTTGTTTCATAAGATTTGAGAGCCCTTTTGCTCATAGCAAGGGAATTGCAAGCAAGAACCCTGATAACACTGCCTTCTAACCATAGATAACGGGCCAAAAGGAAACAAAGTTATCAAATAACCAAAAGAGAAGTGATGCATACATTTTATTCTTAGCCTATCTTGTGGGTACTTGAAAGGTTACTAGACAGAAATGGCAGATGAAACTTGTCTTTGGCAATGGGATGGACAGGGCATAATAAGCTGATGGAAACAATAATCATTATGTTTCACCTATCTCTTATTCAGCATGTATCTATGAAAATCATAGATTTATAGCAAAACAAGTCCTAGTGCACTAACTGTTGGAGTCAGAAAGGATGGTTTATAACTGGACCAGTGGGTCCGAGAAAGAGAAAAGGAAAGCCAACCTTTTCAATGGATAGCTGCAGGGCTGTTGAGGGTGTCTTTTGAAGAGGTTTGCATGCCATGTGATTTTTACTTGAGTGACCATGAGGTCTATATTTTGTTAAGGGAGGGAACCATTCAAAAGGAGAAAGGGTAATGCACATATTTTGTGAAATTGTGGATCCTAAGTTGTACCGTCCATGATTGGAAGAGCTATACAATGTAATGGCAGGAAAAGGAAGCTATTCGATTGCTCATTTTGTGAAGATGGTTAACCATAGAACTTAAATTGTTTAGATTTGTACAAAACCTTGTTCCTTTGCAGGATTTGTAGAGGCAAAAATATCTAGGCCTTGGAATATCGAATGCTAATATTTCATAAGGAATCATGGGGCAATTAATGTTTTCTGTTATGGGGGGAGAAACTTCTTTCATGCTTTTGTGCATTATGATATAGCATTTACATTTTCAAATCTTGCCAAGTTTAATGTTGAGTTAGGCCATATAACCCATGTTGAGATGGTGAAGCCAAAAGCCCTATTCTTATCAATGAAATCACTTTCTCTTGTCATTTTGAGATGTTGAATCAGGGTTGATCTAAGGGCTGTCATGACCTGCTGGCTTTTCAGTTGAGAAGGCTAAAATGGGATTGAGAGAGGAGGGGTGGTGGGGTGTGGGTGGGTGATTCTGGACAAATGAAGTGGCCAATCCTCTAGGTTTGTCATCCTTGTGGACTGTCTTGTGCATTATTTTTCTCAATGTTGGAGCCACAAAGAATAGTATGCAGTTGCACTGTCATGTTCAGATGTTGAGGTGATATCTCCCTTGTATCTCAGTCATCCCTTCTTGTGGTAAGAGAAACTACCTTTGTATTGTTCCCCATGGATGTTGTAAGACTTGATTTTGACCGAACCAAATTAATCCTTGTCCCTGTTCATGGTTTAT
>KE504691.1:1610969-1631753 GCA_000441515.1 Elaeis oleifera | reverse complement strand
TATATATATATATATATATATATATATATATATATATAACGATCTGAAAACGTTATTTCAAATGATATTTTTAAAAGCACCGTTCAGAATGACGCTTTTAAAATCATTATTTAATTTTTAAAAGCATCATTTAGAATGATATTTTAAAAGTATCATTGTGAATGGTGGTTTTAAAAATGTCATTCTGAATGGTATTTTATACTATTTTTTTTGTGAGGTTCCACGTAGGCCGAAAAAGAGTTGCTGATTGGATCAAAGAAACGTCATTCCAAATGATATTTTTAGCTTTTGTATTATTTTGATAAATAAGTTGAAACCTACATCAATTCGATAAAATTTTTTAAAAAAAATTAGTATAGTAAAGGACTCTTCAAGAACGAAGGTATGTGCAAATATTTTGTAATTTGAAAAAAAAAATCTTTCAATGAATTCTTATAACTTTTTTTATATTCCCTCGTACTCAATGCACTCTTATTTTTACATGAATAACTATGGGATTACTATTTCATTATTTCTTGATTAGAAAAGCTAAATAAATTGCTATAAATATTATTCATTGGATAAAAGAATAAGTATTAACCATACTCCCACCACCCCCTCCCCAACCTTTTTTTTTTGTTAAAAAATGAGAGTTGGAGGGAGGACGATCCGACGCAACTACCTCTCCTGGACGTGATCGTAGGGCCCCAACTCCCACTAAAAATATTCGATTCGAAATCGAGTTTGGATGAATAGACGATCTCCTCCTTACTATATAGGCAAACTCAATGGGTGAGTACGTCACCCTAGTACCACTGAGGGCCAGAGGACTAGCTGCCACTTTTAGACCCCATATCTAGACCACCAGGATACATTCCTCTTTGATCATTTGTATCCTGATATTCAATCGAAATCCGACATCCACCATGACTCGAATCATGCCCCTTAATCAGCACTCATTTGTGTTTTAATTTACAAATCAAATCCATCCCAAGCCTTGATATGATCCGTGCACAATCGAAGGAAAATCTGGAATTCTGGGCATCCCTCCATTTGTCTATCAGAGTGTTTGTTTGGTATATCTTTTGAAGGTGTGAATAGAATGGCAAAGTGGGTAGCTTTTATATCGCTGCGCAAATCGGTGATTAAATTTGATGACAGGATAAGACGAATTTATGGCTCTTATAATTTTTTTTTGATTTTATAATTATATTCGTATCAGAGTCGTATGATCAACCTCCTCAGTAGTTGTGCTAGGAAAAAAAAAAAAAAAAAATTAGAACGGTATGTGCGGGCATATGTTACCATCAACAGAAGCGCACACAAAAATGGGGAAGATATTGTTGCTAAAAAAATCGTCCTCCAAGCCTCTGTTGGTCTTTTGGACCATCCGCCCTCCCCCAACACGTCTAAAACCCCTCTTCCTCTCCTTATCCTTTTTCTCTCTCCGTCACCCACCATGTCCGCAGCTCCGGCCTTCAAGCCCTTATCTATGGGGGATGGCTGCCTCCCCTCCCTCCGCACACTCTTCTCCCCCAAACCCTCGAGCCCTTTCCTCCCCCTCCCTTCCAAACCCCTCCGTCTCCTCCATCTCTCCTTCTCCTTTCCCTTCCTCCCTTCCCGCATTCCCTTCCACCCAAAAGAAGCTTCCTTTGATCCCCCTCGTGGCCCAAACCTCAGACTGGGCCCAGCGGGAGGAGGAGAACGAGGTCGAGAGAGAAGCTTTCGTCTTGGAAGGCGAGGAGGAGCCGGAGCTGCAGGAGGGTGAGGAGGAGGGGACGGAAGCTGGGCTTTCCGACTTGGAGGGAGAGGAGGAGCTGACGGGGAGGTGGAGTCGTTCTCGCCGAGGGAGAGCCCGAAGGGACGATGAGTACGTTGAGGAGGAGGGAGGAGAGGAGCCGTATCCCGAGCCACCCGAGGAGGCCAAGCTCTTCGTCGGGAATCTTCCTTATGACATCGACAGCGAGAAGCTCGCCCACCTCTTCGACCAGGCGGGTATCGTCGAAGTCGCCGAGGTAAATGCCTGACACACAAAGGCAGTTGTTTTCCTTGTCATTTTTATTGTTCTTATTGATGATTGTGCCGGTTAGTGTAGTCAAGATGTGATTTTTCATGGATTTCTGAGGTTTGCTTTATTTTTTGAAATGAGATTTTCCTGGCCATTTTGATTGTTCCTATGATGATTCACTCCTGTTAGTGTCATCAAGATGAGTTTTTCAGGGATTTATGTGAGCCTAGTTTTATTCTTGAAATGAGAGGTTCCCTGATTGTTACAAGAATTATCAGGAGCAGATGTTAAGTTTACCAGGAAATATTGCCAGTAAGGTATTTCAGGATCTGTTTTCTTTATTTCAGTCCCCATATACATCTTTTTGTCTGGAAGAAGAATGGAGGGGTGGTTCAGGAGGGTTCTACTGCCTTTTCTGAAAATTATGGTTTTTGGCTTTGTTTCCTGTTTTGTAGAAAAATTTCATGGGTATGTGTTGTGCAACCAAGGGCTCTTGATAATAATCTGTAATCTGTTACTGGATTTGTAGGTTATATATAATAGGGAGACAGATCAGAGTCGTGGGTTTGGGTTTATCACTATGAGCTCTGTTGAAGAAGCTGAGAAAGCTGTGGAGATGTTCCATCGTTATGTAAGTTTTCTTTTCCATATCATTACAGGATGTGCACAATGTGTGATGTAGAAGAGAATGTTGATGTGCTTTATGCTCTATTTCTTCATTAGAATATGCTTATGAGGGGTATTATGTTTGCATGATTTTGATCAGGTGCTGGATATAAGTGTTTCACATGATGAACTGCTAACGATGCCCTTATTTTCTTTCAGGATTCATGTTTTATTTATCTAGTTGCATTTCATTGTGTTAAAGATATTAGGTTTAGTTTTCTTTAATATTGGTAATTTTATTACAACAAGAAGTGAGTTTTGGAAGATAGTTTCTTCCTCGTGTCATTTAAAATCCCAAAAGGCATTCTTCGGTTGAATCATTTATGCCCTGCCATTCCCTGCAAATGCTGTAACATTGTGTTGTATTTGTGTTATTTTTCATTGAAGAAATGCAAAAAGTAGCTCATATTTGTTTTGCTTGTTTTTTGTAAGCCTCTCAGGATTAAGGATGCTTTCATGTGGCATAATTAGCTCTTACCGTTACTTAACCTGCTTCCTGATAATAATTTTAATCAGTGGTCCCTTAATGTTAGCATTTGGACCCTGATTGATGTTAAAAGTGTTGACTGTTGATGCTTAGAGTTTGCTGTTTATTAGAAGTGGGACATCACCATCAGAAGATTTGCTTGTATCATTTATGTGCTCAATGAAGCTGTTCCTTGCACATGCTTTGGCTGTATAACTTATGTCTGAAGTTCAACAAATTCTTGAGTTGGAGAATAATTCTTAGTTTCAAAGTTAACTGATTCTATAATTCAAACAAGCCAGATCACATATCTCTGCCTGGACTATTAAATTTTAGATGCCAAGTTGTCTAGGGAAAGCAGCACCTCAGGAAACATCTCCCATACTTACAGGCTGTTTGGAGCCCTATAGTTGAAGTTGCATGGCAACTTTAAGTCGTGTTGCAACTTAAGTTGCAGTAGTTGACTTACAAGGAAAAGCACTTCCTATGTTTGGAGAAAAGAGAGGTCTCTAACTTCCATCAAAGCTCTTGCATGTGGACACCTGGTCAGAGCACTTGATGTGAATGGAGATGACGGTGATCTGGACAAAGAGGTCACCATTGAAGCCATTGGTGGGAAGGCTTGCACATAGACCTAGGCACGCATGGGGAGAAAGCGGGCGATACTACAAGGAGGGCGAAGAAGGTGAAGGAGAGGGGCAGATCGGATGGGCAACGAAAGAGGAGGGGGAGTGGAGGAGGGCAGTGCGGTGTAATTCAAGGTGGAGGAAGCAGCTATGGTGGCGGATAGGAGGGGCTCGAGAGAAGGGCAAGGGAGGAGAGGGGAAGGAAGGAGGAGGTGGAGGTGATTGTCTTTTTTTTTTTTTAAGAAGAAAAAGATACTTACTCTAGTGGCTGCAACTCATCCCATGGTCATTCTGATTGTAAGTTGACCTACTGCAACATAGTCTTGAGTTGCAGACCAACAAGCAACTCAACTTACTGTGTAGTTCATAGATATCTAAACAAGCAGGCTGGCCTGCACCTGCAACTTGAGCTGCATGTAGCTCCCTTGTAGGACTGTAAACAGTGGATTAGTATCCAACAAAAAAAAAATAATAATCAAAATACAGTTCATGTATATGCAGTAAGATAAAAAAGGAAGGCTAAATACACAATGTTAGGTTGTATTGTTTCATACATCGACAAGAGGAAATGGAAGAACTTAAAGATGACAGATGTACAAACTATGTAAACAAATGAAAACAAATAAAAGAAAAAAAGAAAATCATTACATAAACAAAGACAATGGAAGGAAATCATACATATATATATGATATAAGCTGTCTACAAAAGAAGTTACTACATCTGCTACCTATCAAAACTAATTAGAACTTATAATCAATTTATATATTTTCTATGAGAAATCTCAACCATTTTGAAATTACAAACATGGAACAAGAATCCCTTTGGTTGCTAAGAAACTGTAAAGGGGAAATGAAGTCAAAAAAAAAAAAAGACTTTTCATTTCATGGACCACTGGAAAGTTAAAACTTTTCAAATTACTATTTTCAAAGACAACAATGATGAAATCTTAAATAAAGCGAAGAAGACAATGAAGATGACATGATGTCATTGTTGTGTTATTACATCAAAGTATCATGGTCTCACAGCAAGGTCAGAGAGAGAATAAGGAGTGGCAAGTTAGGGCCAGAGAGATGGAGGTTGTGCACTACTTTGTATTTAGTTTTAAGAGGCTGAGAGACTGAGTTTGGGTTGAGAATAGTGAGATTTTTTTTTTTTTTTTGGTGCATGGAGGGGGGGTGGTGTTGCTTGTCGTGATGAGTTGAGGGGCATGAGACATATGAGGGATTTAGCAGCAATTGTTGGGAGGGCTGAGAGGTCGCAGTCAGTAGGGCTTGTAAGGGTTAAGGAGTTGTAGATGTCGTTGAAGGCTGAGGGGTTATTGAGAGGGTTTTGAGAGGGTAGGTTTTGACATATATACACTAATACTTGTAAATTACTATGTGCAATTTGTGTCTGTGAAATTGTGATATAGTTATTGTAAGTAATTCTAATAACTAAGGAAGACATGCATGTCATAGAAATTTGGATATTGTCGAAGGGCATCAAGCAGAAATGTGTTGAAATGGAAATCATATAATTGACAACTTCCATGTGATGACTTTAAAGAGATTTGGCTATTGAAATGTAAATACAAGCTTTTTTTTGTTGGATAAATACAAGCTTGTTGAGAAGTGTAAAGAAAGTTTTTCTACTATACAATAACTTGAGTGAATGTCGGAATTTCTACCACTAGGCATGCACATGTAGCACTTTAGTGTAGCTAGCACAAGTGCATACCATGTTTGTTCTATGTTTTTGTTTTTTTTGACATAACGGCTTACATTGCATGATATAAGCATTGTGCAAGAATTGGCCTTGATAAGTCTTTCTACTAAACTTGTTGTTGATGTCAGAACTAGCTTGGCTTGTTCTCAGCTGGAACTGGGGTCTCTACAGAGTTGCCTAGCCCTTGGAGAGAACCATAAATTTATAGAGTTAACATTAGATCAAGTGTGAAAAGAAATTAATATATTCACCTTGTCTCGACAGTTCTCTCCATCCTTATTCTTCTGCTGTGTTCTACTTCTCTACTTAAAATTGCTGTTTAGGCATGTTCTTCTCATTGAGAGAGAGATAGAGACAGCGAGACCCAATCCTCTCTCTTCCCATTTGTTAAAATAGACCAATCTATTTTTGTTGTTATACTGATTAAATGATCTGTAAAAGAACAGACTGATTGAATGATGGTTTAGATTATATTCTTTTATCATTAGGTTGCTCATGGTCTATATTTTAAAAAAACACATGAGTTCTTTGGATTATGTCTTATACTTAGAAACTATGCAACTGGCATGTATTATGTGGGAAGTGCAATAACAAAGACACACAAAGACATGCCCATGCATGTTCATGCAGAAAAGCCAATGCTACCTAACAGAATGATTTTGTTTGAGACCATAATTGTAGATAAATCCATGTTAGGTTGTTCTATACTAGCTAAATTTTTACAGACTTTTCCATCATATGATTTTGGCCTTTCAGACCTGGAAACCAAATTATTCAGCTAGATGTTCTGTTTGGGATGAAACTATTAAACATTGCTTTATGCTTTCTAACACAATTCATGACATATTCATGATTTTCTCAGATGTATTTACGTACATTTCCAATCAATATTATTCTGTTGCTGCTGTTATCTGTTGCCTCGTGTTTGCCTTTTTTTGTATGTATTAATATGTAGATAAATCAGTTGTTTTATAGATTTAGTCTCTTTATGCTTTCTTTTATTTTGGAATCTTCTACTTAGTTTGAACTTTAAAATTTCTGCCTAGCTAAATCAGACCTGAATATTGGACTTGTATCTACATGTTATAATAATCACTCTTGTTAGTGAACTGTCAAATATGTTTTTAACAAATAAGAGAAATTAGAGTGTATACTCAGCATATCAAATTATGGTTTTCTTAGGATTATATTTTGCTAATGATTTGTGGAAGCTGGAAATATATTATTTTTAACAATTGAGGGAAATGACCGTAATAGTCCTCAGAGGATGCTAATTTATAGTTTTTCTCAAGGCTTATATTTTGCTGATGATTTATGGAAGCAGGAACTAAATGGCCGATTGCTGACCGTAAACAAGGCAGCTCCTAGGGGTACTCGTGTCGAGAGAGCTCCCCGAGAGTTCGAACCTTCTTCAGGGTCTATGTTGGCAATCTGCCATGGCAAGTGGATGATGCCCGCTTGGAACAAGTGTTTAGCGAACACGGTAAAGTGGTCGATGCCAGGGTGGTGTATGACAGAGAGACTGGCCGTTCACGTGGGTTTGGTTCGTGACTATGTCATCCAAGGACGAATTAGATGATGCAATTGCTGCTCTTGATGGCCAGGTCAGTCCGCCCTTACTGTCTTACTTTAGATGGATGAAGTGTCTTAGTAAAGTTTGGCTAGAAATACAGTACTCTGATATTCAAAAGCTTAAACTAACTCTTGATCAAGAAATTAAATTCTTATACTCACCTAAACAGATGCTTTCAGACTACAGAATTATGAAACCTGCATTTCTGGTTATACGAACAAGATATCATATCTATGAAGGCTGTTTTTGCTCAAATAATATATATATTTTTCGTATGATACAAATTTTAGCAACACCTTGCACTATTAAGTATATATTTTATCGGCTAAAAATGTTGGTCAAATGCTTTTAGTTTACCAATTGCTTTTGTCTATCAGAGGAAAATAGTAAATGGCAATTAGCTACCTGTTCGATGTATCTTCAAACAGGGAGATTTTATTTGCTAACATGCTACCTTGTGCACTGTTGGTGTTAACAGAGTTTGGATGGTCGGGCACTAAGGGTGAACGTTGCTGAAGAAAGGCCACGACGTGGCTTCTTTTGATATTGAAGAAGCAACAGAGAATTTATGAATTCTTGAATGTCACACTAAGTGCTTTTATTAAGGATTTTCATTTGATTTTGTAGTTTATGCTGTAGGGAAATTTTTGTAAGCTTTTTTGTTGACCTGGACTGTTTGGGTCTTCATTGCTTTGTTCATGTTGGTGGTGCTATGATGGAACATCCCTGTCCCGCGTTGATTAATCTTTGCTTGAACAAATTTCTTACTTGTAAGCTATAGAAATGTGAAGACTCAAAATTACCCGAAAGAGTGTATCCACTGTTTACTCGATGTTCTGTGATCCTAGTACGAACTTTTACTTTATATGCCTTTCTTAAGCAGCCTGAGCACTTTGTGGTGTATGCAATTCATGTATTGTGCTACATTATGAAGAGCTCTAAACTAAGGTAGTAAATCTACCTTTTTTTATTCTTTTTTTATCTTTTTTATTTTTTTGTGTTAAAGGTTGGGAGGGGGTGCATTAGATTGAGCAAAATGTAGGGTTTGTGTCATGATCCAGGACTTCATCCAAAAAAAAAAAAAAGCTAGTTGAAATTTGTTATTTGGATTTCTTGATCAGTGTCCAAAGATCTCCCACCACCAAATTAAGACTAATTGTTGTTAATCTAACCTGTCCAAAATCGATAAAAATTGTTGTATGGAAAACTAGAAATCAATGTAATTGTGTGATGATCATAGATTCAGCGTGGCAACAAGAGAACTTTGATAGGACTTTATAGTGATGAGTAAGTCTTTTGAAATGTGCAAAAATTAAAATTCTTTTCGCTTGTGTTGAATCACCATAATCATTGAAAATTGATTTCAACTGGTGTTTGTTGTTTGGAATGATAAAACTTGTTGGCAAGGATAGTGGACCAATAAAGGTACAGCGTGCAATTAAATCTGCTCACTGTCGATGGTAAAGGTAGGAGAATACAGGATATTATTTATTTTTTAGTAGTTCGCTTGCTGATCAGATTTTTATCATCTTGATCTTTATTTATCGTAGCCAGAATTTGGGGGTGTGGGATTGTTTTGTTGTCCAAGAATTTTCATGAGAGATTTGTCTAATATATACAGGCCTACAGAGAGTATCAAAATTAAGACAGTCTAGATCTAAAGAGTGGTTGCTCATCTGAGGTGAGGTTTTTTCTCTAAAAGATTGTTTGGAATCAATTTCCGACATGTATGCTACTCAAAAATAGGGATATGGAGCTTGCAATTTCCTACCAGTCTATGAGTTGAAGGATGAGTCCATGAAGCATGTGCTCCTATAATATTTGAGAGTGAGGTTAATTTGGAGGAGGATGGGTAGTCAACCGTGGGAGGTGAGCAATAGTCCTTAGTTGGATCTCTTCTTGGGTGTAATCTATCGGAGTATTGCTGAGGGATCAATCAGTGCCTGGGGAAAGGATAGTATATGTCGCCTACTAGATCTGGCTCTCTAAGAACATATTAGTCTTCGAAGCAAAAATAGTACATATTCGTCAAGTGCCAGAGAGAGTCTTCTACTTGGCCGCAAAGTACAGCCACTTCGACGTTGTCGACTTGCTCCTTAACACCTTCGATTTTTAGAGCTCCCATACTGCTCTTCCAGCGATTCGAAGAATTATATTTATTTCCTAGGAGCCTCCTCTTTGGGGATTTATTAAGGTAAATTTTGACTATAGTGTCAAAAATGGTAGGGTGGTGCTGGTTTTGTCATTCGAAGACTGAATACTAGATTGCTGGTGGTGAAAAATTTACATCTCTTTGAGCCTTCTGTTCCGAGAGTTGAGCTTCGCGTCGTTTGGACTGGCATTATCTATGCTCGATAAGAACTACGGACAAAGAGGATTACCATTGAGGAAGACTATCATCATGATAGACTAGATTTAGGACGACATAATGCAGCTAGAAATCCATCTGCTCCTTCATAACATCCGAATCTGCCTTCGTGACTTCGCTATGTCTGCTCAGTATGTCTTTTGAAAAATGAACGGTGCTGCTGATTTGGTCACCTCTTATGTAGCTAACCATACTAATGATTGAAATTGGTGTCAGCGTCAAAGTTATTTGTGAATTTTACGGATATTTTATTTTTTAATTTTTGATGTCTTCGTACTGGATTGAAAAGATATCGTACAAACTCTTTGACCAAAATTGATTGTATCTGATCTACGTACAGTTCACACATATAATAAGTTAATAATAAATTGCGGCCTTGATACGGTTCACACATACAGTCCTTTTAATACCTCCCCGCCGCGAAGGCTGAGAGAGGAATAGAAATTTGGGATGAATGCTGGGGACAACCATGGGTGGGAGATCGAAGTCCATGAAACAAAAATAGATGACCAACCGGAATAGCAGAAAAATAAACAAAGAAAGGAGAGGAAGGAGGCAGCAATGCATCGCCAGAGAGCTTGATGACAACCAGAGACAATGTCAGAGCCGGCTAAGAAGGCAATTGTTGCACAATTGATTCAAGACATCCATAGTCCAAGCAAAGCCGAGAAGCAGCCAAGACAAGATCGTGGACAGAGAGGAGATCGCAACAGCCAATGCCAAGGCCAGATTGAGCCACAAAATGCCTCCAGTCAGACGACCCAATGGAGAGGAAGCTAGGTCGAACCGGCTCAAACAACGGGCACAGAAAAAGATGGGTTGACCAACACTACAGGGATCAGATCCTACAATTGGAAGAAGTTCCTATACAGATCAAAGTCCGTCTTATAATGAATCCCAAACAATTGAGTAAATAAGAGCATAGGAGGCCTCCTTAACCAGTAAGATAAATGTTTGTAATCTGCATCACCGCCCAGGGTACTTAAATTGCCCGATCCCCTCAGACGAATGTTTCGAACGCAATGCCTAATTATGCACCAGGAAAATGAAGGTAGAGATGTGTTGAATGTTGTCGACATTATGCCTTTCAAATGCCTACTAGGTATTTAGCTGGCGCCGATCATCATCACTGGCCACTGCATGTTCTGAACACTTGACACCAGAAAACTTAAGGAACAAACACCAGAAAACCCTGCGAACAGTTCATATGTTGACGACAAACCAAAGAGCACCACTGCAAGCAGAGACAGATAAAACACATCATATATTCATACCAGCATGCTACCAATTTGATGCAGTCAATTATAGCTTCAGAGCTTTCATGGAAGCCTGGAAGGCAATTAAAGCCAGGAAAATTAGTTTTTCTTCTTTTCTGAAAATCAAGGATAGGAGAAAATTTAGGATACAAACCTTGCATTGCAAAGATATCAGAGGCTTGCAAACCTTGCATTACAAGATATGAGGGGCTTGCAAAGATTATTTATTCTTAGGTCCACAAATGTCAATTGCAACTGAGATGTGGTCGACTAAGGAGCAAATCAGATATCCACATAGAGCAAGGAGATGTGATGCAACACAATGATTGCATGTACTCAAACATACTGATTTTAGGAAAGCCTTCAGATATCTTTTCTTCCTTACCAAACAAGAATAGCAGTAAAGCACCACATCTTTATCAATAGGATATGACGAGCAATCTTTACAAGTACGTGCAATTTAAATCAGTCATCACAATGCACAGAGCAACCGGGAAGATTGACCAACTTGCAATATGACAATAAACTGCAACCTGCAAACAAGACTTTCCTATATTGTACAAACTTATTAAACTTGTACTAGCATCCCTTTTGTTGGATTATGGCCATAATTGTTATCAACAATACTCTAGGTGACACCAGAGGTGCCATTGCCCTAGTTCAGTTCCACTAGGTCTTGAAGACTTGATATTCAAACAAAATGCTAAATGTTGCGAGCATTGGTATATCATCAAATTCACAGAAGTAATTACCATCAGTAGTTATGTAGCTGGGCTGCTCGACTGGTGAGTGGAACATATCGTACAGATGTTTCACTTCTAATTTTGACAGAACCATCCAGCTTCTTATCAACTACCTTCAGATCCTGGAAAACAGTGCCAACAGGGATCACCATCCTGCCACCAGGCTTCAACTGCTCAATAAGTGGTTGAGGTATCTCTGGTGCTGCAGCACCAACATGGATGGCATCATATGGTGCCAGGTCTGGCCAACCAACCTTCCATCTGCAGCCAGCGGGTAAGTCGAAATAAACAAAGATAATATCAAAGAACAAGCAGATCCAAATAGTGCATAGCAGCAAAAGTTCCAGGCCAGAGAGCAGATTCCAAATATACACAAACTTCCTATAAGCTGGAGCACTAGAAAATCTGCCATTTCATTATCAACTCTCATCAATTCAATGTAGTCTAGATTCCACTAAGTTCTTTAATAGCATTCATCTAACTCGCTATTCCTCCATTGTCAAAGTTGATTATAGCTCTATTTGTCATCCTTGCCCATACAAGAATACCATCTCTTCAGGTAGTACATAGTGATGCAAACACAAAACTAGTAAAGTGGATTGTGTGTACGAAAATTGCAAAAGAAAGCAATAAGGAGCAGATATTATCCAGCAAGAGACCAACTGTGAATACAAGGAATAGAGTAAGAACATAAACCCACGTTGACACCATAAAATAACATCAAAATACAAATCCCACCCATCTGTTCTCTTTATACAGGTGATATTTTTTTTTTTTGACCATTCCTTGATGAAAAGGACTGCACCTTCTGCTGTCACTAGCAATTCAACATTTTCCTAGCAAATGCACTTAAATTTGGACTTACAATGTCTTTTAGTACGTTATTCGGTAGCAATGCATATTAGCCATTTGAAGAAGAAAAGGACAGACCATTATGGAAGCTCACGCAACAGCAAGAACAAAGCTAAATTTTCAGGAAAGGATTGAACTGAAATTCAAGATTAATAGGATCACATAGGCTAGCAGACACAAAAAGATTATGTAGTAATAAAACCCATGTTATTTGGTTATTTCACTTGTGATTTAGTGTATCCACACCAAAGCCAAATAAGATCGAAGTATAATAACAAAACCCATGTTATTTGGTTATTCCCTTGTGATTTAGTGTATCCACACCAAAAGCCACATT
Source organism: Elaeis oleifera (assembly GCA_000441515.1). NCBI lineage: Eukaryota > Viridiplantae > Streptophyta > Magnoliopsida > Arecales > Arecaceae > Elaeis > Elaeis oleifera. Next base: position 1,619,174 of record KE504691.1, on the reverse strand, counting down.
AAGATCTAGTAGGATAATCATGTTTAGGTTCGGAGTTTGCTTGAACTTTTTTTTTGTGGAAGGATTTTATTACTGAATTAACTTCCAGATCAGATCTGAATTGTTGGTTGCATATTGCAATGATAAACAGCCAAAAAAGAAGAATTATCGCCATAGAAGATGGGACAAGATAAAGGAGGAGAGATTTATCTAAGGGGGAAGTAGAAAAGGAGCAGCAAAAGCCCGTAAAGAGGAAAAGAAGCATCCGGATATTATATTTCCTTATCAGAAAAAACCATTAACCACAACAGATTTGCCACTCTTCATAGAACACTACTCATAGGCACCTATTGACCTAAAAATCCTAAAGCAATTTCTTTAGAATCTACAAGGATTCCCACCTTAGTGACACTGAACTTAGGATTCTAACCAATATAACTTCACTCCTAAAAGAAATCCGAACAAACAGAAACTCTACTATATTAACAACTACTCGCATCCATAAATGCATGTCACTCGGACTCCTTTGACTTAAATCAAATAATCCTATGCCTTTCAGGACAATCCAAAATTCATTTTAAAATAAATCCTACATATGATTAAAATTAAACTATTTACTACATGTCAAACTGTTATCTTCCTGCATATCCTTCAGTTTTCTGCATAGGATTGTAATTGTATGACAAGGCAACTCCATAAATAGTATGCAAGAAAGAAGGTAACCCCCTCAATGGCAGTCCAATTTAGAAGAACATACCAGCAACATGTACAGAAAGAGAACCTTCATTTAACAATGATGCTACTGCACTTTTCTTGATATTCTCAATAGAAGAAGTAACCAGCTCAGGAATGTGTTCAACACCTACAGCACGACCTTGAGGTCCAACCATCATTGCAAAGCATGCTGTTAAGTACCCAGTCCCTGAAAAACAACACAAAATGGAAAATAATTATTTAAGCCATAAGACCCAATGAAACAGGAGACAATCTTGAACGATTCTCCTATGATAACTCTAATCACTAGTTTAAAAATTTTATAAATAAACAGCTAAAACAAAATTACTAGCCAATATATAAGTAATATAAGCATAAGGAATGCCTGGCAGATTTACTTATGGATAAACATCTTCTCTGATCTAATGCTTTACATTTTAGAGTAAATAAATGTCAAATGAACCAGCAAAATGTACTAATGATCAGTGCAAGAACCAAAACATAAACACAGATAACACATTCAGAAGCACAAGAGTATGCACGTATGCACAAGCATGCCTGCACATTTGCATACAATTCACATGCATACATGTTTATGTGCACACATATAAGGACATATGTACTATGCGCAAATGGATGCTTATGTATATAACCATAGCCATAGTCAACAAAATCTTATCCAGTCAGTATTTAAGTCCGGCTTTATGAGTCTTTCATCATTTGTTGCTGTCCAAGGTATGCCTAGCCAAGTCATCCTGCTTCTTCACCAAATCTGTGTTGGACTTAGGCCTATCACATAAATAAGCTGTTCGTGAGCAGCTCATGTTTGGCTCAAAAGTTAGCTCACATGGCTCACATAAATAAGCTGTTCATGAGCAGCTCATGTTTGGCTCAAAAGTTAGCTCACATGGCTCACTCGTTTGACAGACGAGTTGAATATGAACCACAATTTCGAGCTCTAAATTTAAATGAGCTCAATAAAGTGAGACCAAGCTCACTTGTATTCGGCTTGAAATATCTTGAAATATTAAAACAATAAATAATTATAATTTAATAAAATATTGTTTATATTTATTATTTTTCTTTCTATAAATTATTTGAAGAAGGAATTAACTCAGCCATTAGATCTTAATCTAAAGGCTCCACTGTTTAGACAAAAATTAGAGATCTAACAGTAGAAGCATTAGAATAAGATCTAGCATCTCCTATCAATGGAAGGATATTAGAACCTAAAGAAAATGCCTTTGGCCCTTTCTGTTCCATCGCTTTCTCGAATGCTCTAGACCATTCACCCCAATCTCAAGTCTTACTCTCCTCTCTCCAAACTCCAAATCAACACAACCACCTCCACCTCAGACTTCTCAGTGAGATCGCCTCCCTCATAGGCTGATGATGGCTATTCCTCTCACCCTCCAGTTTCAACTCTATTGTGAAGGCTCTATCCTTCTCCCAACTCCAAAACCCAAGTCATGAGGGTGGTGATCCCCCTGGCGGGGCATCAATCTAATGGAGGACCAACTCCTCCACAAATTCAATGCCTAAGGTGGTAAGGTAGTTCATAAAGGAAGAGCTGTAGATGTCATAAGAGATGGGAGGAGGTTTTATGTTTTCACCTTTTGTTGGAAGATGTTGGTGCAGTCAAAGATTCCATATGAAGCTCAACATGCAAAGCTTGAGATAGTCTGACATCACAATGAAGCAAGCCAAGCTTATCCTTTCCAGCTGGACTCAAGCTCAAGCAGAGCTCAAGTTAGTCATTGGAATTTCAAGCCGCACTTAAGCTGGCCTCAGCTTGCTCATGTTTGGCTCATTTACATCCTAGTTCGATTGAGATGCCCTCCACAGCCCTGAACACCTTTACACCTTATTGCAACCAAGCTTCCCTGCTTGGATACTCTCAAGGATTACCCTAACATGCCAAATTAGATAATATAGCTCATACTTTGGGTTTTTTTTTTCACAATTGAAACAAATCTAGGAGTCAACCCCACTTTTCATGCATAAACAGACACTGGAAATGTTGCACAAAAGTGGAAAGTGAAATCAGAAGTCTGAAATGTCCTCAGGGTTTGTTATTGCTGATGATCATACATGCAAGTTTCCTGCTGATGCCAAAGTTGTTTTTCCTTCTTCCATGGCAGGGCACGAGCATCGGCAGCATATATATTTCTTGTTGCAAATTGACATCTCAAGTGACTCCAAAACTACTCCCAGAAGTTGATTTTCTTTCATGACATCAGAAAGCAGGTTTAGATCTTCTCCATGGAGGATATCCTCATCACTTGACTCTAATATCCACTAATGCATGAGCATAATCCATAAATAGAATGAAATTGAAGCAATCTTTCCCTGACAAACATAAGGCCAAAAGAAGCTAAATCATAAGTCTTGAAGCAAATGGAGCAAGGTGTAAAAAATTTTATTGCAAAAATCATGAGGTCAAAATAAGTAAAATTATACAGATCCTAAAGTAAAATGAGCAGGATTTTTTTTTTTTTTTAAAAAAAAGTTCAAAAGCACATTTGACCTAGTCTTAAGACCCAACACTCCAGCATTTTTCCATTGCAGATGGTTTCAGCCAAATAGAACAAAAGGGTAAATCAGATGTAAAAGTTTCTTTAAAAAATAAATATTCAAAAAAAAAAAGTTACAGGGAAAGTAACTAAAAAAGATGCTTGAAGGCAAATAAATTTCACTAAATGAAGTAAAGAAAAAAAGAAATATTACACAGCCTACAATGGAGGATCTGCTATTGAGAATGCAAAAAAAGGCACATAATGAAAAGTGATTATTATTCAAGGTAAATTTCTGCATCTCAGACAAATCGAAAGTGGATCCCTCATGGCAATAGTCAAAATCATCACTGAAAAATAAACTCATTTTGGTCTATGTTTCAATCAGAAATGTTCAAAACCAAGCCTGATAGATTCCTCTGCTCTGCACTAATTGAGTTTCCAAATAATAATGCCAATTGCAAGGCAGATATTTGAGTAGAAAGTGTCAAACAAACAATTGGATAGTCTATCTACCACTCCTGTATGTTAATTTCATACAAACTATATGCTAAATGGGTGATTTCCCAAAAAAATGTACGACGTGTATATTCATTATAATGACTTTTAACATTTCTATGGGAAAAAGCTTTTTGAAATATTCATTTCATTAAAAGCACCCCATTAATATGACAGCTAAGCAGAATAGCTGTGTCAGCAATTGCCAAAGCTACAATCATAATACACCTTTAGGCTGCAACTCATGCTGCACTGACCAGTACCAGTGCACAAAATTTTAGGTCAGGTTGGACAAAAGATGAAACTTTACTCATGCAATGTTCATGGCAAGAGACACCAGTCGATTTTCAACCAAATTATAAAATCTTTTCATCCCATGAATGGCCACCCTTTAAAGAGCATAGAAGAAGGAAAATGCAAGTAGCCTCCACCCACTGTCAAACAAATGATGCAAGCATAAAACATGAAGATTGGGATTCTCCACAATTATCCATCAACAAAAATAAGGTTAACAAAGCTTTTACAGAATGTAACACAGACAAGAATACTAGGGTAGCATCATTTCAAAATAATGTACAATATGTAACAGCAGTTGCAACACTAATGTGATTAATATACAAACGGAACTTGACTTCTCCATTTCAACTGAATATCAAATATCACTATGAAGTAATTTTGACTGTGTGTGTATAAATCTGACAATTTAACAATGTAAATGAAGCCTGTAGTCTGCAGATTTTGAGAAAGCTTGGATAGCAAATATGATATCTATCATATTTAAAACATCATCGTGCACAGTAAATAGAATGTAGGAAATTGCAAAGATCAAAAAAGACATGTTTGTTCTATGCCTTATGACATAATTAAACCAACAGTGCAAAGCTATCAGCATAATAACAAATCATGTCTAAGTAGAGCACCTGAACCAACATCCAAAGCATGCATTCCTGGCTGCAGATGTTCTTTTAACAGTTCTAGACAAGTTGCATGCATATGAGGTGCTGATATGGTTGCATTATAACCTATCTGCATAGGGCTATCAACATAAGGTGGGCTTCCACCAGGTACAATAAACCCCTATCAATTGCCTCCATTACTTCTGCCACTTTCTTTGATCTGATTATTCCATATTGCTGCAAATACTCCACCATTGCTTTATTTTTATCAACTGATCCACTAGTCCCATAATGCTGTATTAAAAAAGGAGCAGAGCATTAAGGCAGATGATCCACCAAAATATCAATGTATACCTGCTCTCCTATCATTAACAAGAGTACTGAAAAAAAAGGGGCAAAAGAGAACAATCTCATAATTTACAAATTCATAATTAAACTATGCAAAACAAGAGTATTAAAAAAAAACAAAAAGTATGGTGTGCCCTAGCATTCATACAAGAACTTTCTCACTAATAATAATGTCCCTTTACAGCTAAATAACGTTTTAAATATGAGAAGGATAATCAACAGATAAACATAATTTCTGAAGTTAAATAAGTTAACAGTTTGGTGTCACTGAACCAAGCCACTCTTATTTTAAAATGGATATCATGTCCATTTGCTATTTCTTTCAAACAAAAAGGTAGTTCGCTAAAGTTAGATATCTGTCCTAATATAAACTGTTGATCTGTATAGCATGTAGCACAGGTTGAGATGTGAAGAAAAGAAAAGAAGATGACCCTTGGTGGGAGAAAGAAGAAAAGTCCACTACAAAAGAAATATTATGTTAAAGATAACCAATAAGTCCTCTTAATTTCGTCATTTTACTTATACCCCTATCTTCATACAGCAAAAGAACTGATTTAACAACAAAAAAGGACTCCTAGCATACCTTAATTACTCTGGGACTTTAGGGAACACAATTAGAGTCAAAATGGATTCCTATTTTCATGAACTCCACAATATCAAAATTTATCGTTTTTCAAGAATTGGTATGACTCTGGACTCCTTAAGTAGACAATAAAGTAACAATCTTGAGACTTCTAGGACTACCTAAAAATCACCTTAAGAATAATAAATCCAAAAAGATGCTTGAGGAGGCAATATATGTGGAGTCAAGAGTTTGTCATTGAAGAGGAAGATATAGATGTTATGGAATGCATCATGCTTGATTTCTCTAATTTTTATTTGATACTACCATCAGTCTATAACCTCAAAATAATATCATATCCTCACCTTTCATGACAAATAGATATTGCAAATTGACCTGCAAGCTCTATGACCTAATTCACTTAACCTCTAACTTGCCGGTCCTGTAGTATTTTTTGCTTCTTTAATTCTTTATGAATATCCTCTTGTTTCTTTACCTTTTCTTTTCTTTCATTTTTTCCTTGTGAGAGGCTGAGGACAATATATTACAAATTACAAATTGTGTACATACGTAGGGTGTACGTGAACAAAAATTTGACTCTAAAGGATTATAATCATTTATTGAAGGGCATGTGTGGTTGGAGAGAGTTGGACTCTAGATGGGAATGGGAATGAGTAACTCCCATCCAATTATTTGTTTGGGGGGAGTTCCACTCTCATTCGATTCCAGGGGAATGGGAATGCCCCAATCCCCCAAAATCCAATCTCTACTCTCCTAGTATTCAAATCCCATTCTGATTCTAATTCTAATTCCGATCATGAGCTAAATGAATTGAGAGATAAGGCCATGCCGATTTCCATTCCCATCCATTTCGATTCCGATTCCTGGCGCAAATCAAACGCACCCTAAGTAGTTTATCGGGATTAGTAGCCCATAGATGCCATCCATTCTATCATATTATGCTTCTCTTTTGGGAAATGCTTTAGCTTAAGAAGGCCTTAGAAATCTTAAGTGTTGACAAGATTTTTTACAATTTATCTGGTAATCTTGCAACTCATCGTGCATTTGTTGTCGCAAATCATCTTGACCAGCTCCAATCAATCCCTGAGGATAACCCTAACCTTCACCACAATAGACATCTTTATAAGATCTCATGAAATGCATAGGTTTCAACTCCTTGAAACAAAAGAGTCCCATTGTGCAATATTCCTACCATCATGAGTTCCTGATTCATATTAGATCAATTTGGCATTAGGAAGCAAATTAGGCAGTGGAATTTGACAATCATTTAGACTTTGAAGTTCGAAAAGCATGAAATTGAATGGACATTGCAAGGTATTACAAGCTCAAAGTTCTTCATCCAAAACTGATCCCAACTCATCTCCAATTATGTGATTTTTGTGAAAATTATGATCAATGCATGGGTAATAGATGCTTCAATGTATCGACTGGGGGGATGAACATCCCATGTTTCCAGTTTCAATGATCAATGAACTAATTGGGGTATCCTATAACCCCAAGATTGACCTCTAGACACGTTATCATCATAAGCCGTTGCAAAGAAGAAGACCTCTAAAGAAAGTATTGGAAACTTGGAGAGGCAGGAACCAAGACTGCCTTATTATGTTGCTCGACCTAGCAAATGCATCTCAACCTTGTAAATATTGGGAATGATGTGTTCCAAGGTCACCTACAAATGTTTGTGCTTTGTTCTTTATTTAATAATATGCTGTTTGGTTTTACATGGATAAGCCACACAGACAACATCATTCGCATTGCCAAGATCTTTCACAATTAAAAATTCTGGTCTAAACAGTCCAGATGCTAGTTCGGCAATTAAGTTGGTTATATTATACCACCAACAACATGCTGACCATGAAATGAAATAATCAATACATTAATACAGGATTTGAAAATTCGATCACTGATTCCTTGTCTTTGAAATCATGCTATGTATGGTAACCTCACAATACGGATTCATTCACTCCATAATCTAATAAGTTATGGTACGTGCTCGCCAGGAAATTTTATGCGAACCTACTTAGGCCCATTGTAATTCTTCATCTGGTACTCTTTTCTTTCTCTCTTAAATGCGAGAACCCCTCATACCCCTTGCAAGAAATCCAGTTTAAGAACAAGATCTTCGCATAGAACTCATCAATTTCAGATATAGCTGTGTCTCAAAATTATACTGAGAAAACACGATAGATCGAGAGAAATCAAGGGAAAAAAAACCAATCAATGAACAGGAGAAAGAAAACCCAAAGCAGAAAGAGAAATCGAAGACAAAAAAGGTCCACTTACGCGGAAGAATCGATTTAATAACAAGCGAAGTACCTCCATTCAGGATCCCGAAGAGGGACCAGAGATGTTGAGAGGGAGTGGGGCGAAAGAAGATGGGAGATCGCGGAGAAGGGTAGATAGATATCGAAGACGACAAGACTGGGGAGTAAGCTGGAGCAGCACCGGATTCCTCAGCGGAGCACAGGCACAGCAGCCGCGTTAAGCGTACGCGATGGAGTGCGTTTCTTTATTTATTCCTCCATCGCTGCCGTCACTTCGCCCTTTTCTTCCCCTTTTCCTTCTTATTTCTTTGATCTTGTATTCTTGTTTGGTAGTTGCTACTGATACCGAGAGCGCCGCGGCAATTGGTTGGCCTCGCACGAGTGGAGCGGATGCATACCGATCCCTAATT
>KE504691.1:1573544-1600501 GCA_000441515.1 Elaeis oleifera | reverse complement strand
TGTTGAAAATATTCTATAAATTGAGAGATTTATAAATTAGTGAATGAACTATCATAGTCACGTCTATGTTAGGGAATATAATAAGAAGTATTATAATTACTTAAATGATGTTTCTATATCAATTTAAGTATTTCACAAGAGTTTCTGTTCAACCATTATGAAGTTCACTATTAATGTGCAAAAGCAATTTGGCTATTGAATCCTTTATTTATCATAATTTGCTATGCTATTATATGTCATTTCAAAATTATTGAAAAAAGAGAAAAAACTGCATCCTAAGCATCTCGCATGGACTGTATTAGTGACTCTGATATTAATGACAAGAGTCTTTTTATGAAGGCTCGACTTATGTATAGTTCTCCATTCATTACATAGATATCAGTATCGATCATATCGATATTAATGATAAGAGTTTATGTTTGATTATTGTTGCTTAACGAACAACAAAAATTTAGTTATTGAAGTCATCTATTTATTATAATTTATTATATTTCTATATAATAGTGGAAAAAGAAAAAAATTATACCTGTGAGTCAAGCATGTGATATGCTAATATATACTATGAAGTACTCTCCATTCGTCATATAGATAATACTGTTAATAGCACCAATATTAATGTGTTCAATCATCATTAAAGCTCATTGGTTAATATGTAATAAAATTTGACTATTAAATCTTTTATTATTATAATTTATTATATTATCTATCGTATTAAAAATTAAAAAATGAACAAAGGGTACCCATAGATTATAGGAGCTAATGTTAATGACATCAGTATTAATAATGAAAGTTTCTACTTTCTCGATAATTACTAAAATTCATTACTTAATATATGATAGAAATTTAATTATTGTAGTATTCTATTTATTATAATTTGTTATATACTATACTGCATTTCAAGAATCATTGAAAAAAGGAGAAAAAAATTATATTCTATGCATTATATGGGTTATATTCTAATATATCTAAAATAAAGGCTTAGCTTGTATGGAGTTTTTCATTCGTAATATAGATATCAGTATTAATGGCACCAATATTAGTACGTTTGGTTGTTATTAAAGTTTATTACTTCATAAGCAACATATATTAATGGTGTCATACTAATTTGCTTGGCCATCATTAAAGTTCTTTGATATGCAAAATAAAATTGATTATTAAAGCCTTCTATTTATTACAATGTCATATTATATTTCCAAAATAGTGAGAAAAAAAGAGAAAAAATTACAACTTGTACATCATATGGAGCGATTATAAATAATAGGGGTTTTTCTTGGAGGCTCAACTTGTATAAAATTTTAGTTCATTGTATGGATGTTGATACTAATGATGAAAATTTCTATTCGATCGTAATATAGTATTACTTAATGTGCACAAAAAAAATGGATATTGAAACCTTCTATTTATTATAATTTGTTATATTATTATATTGCATTTCAAGATTAATTGAAAAGAGAAGAAAAATCGAATCCTATGCACCGTGAAAGTCATATGCTATCTAAAATGAGACTTCCTTTCAATTATTATTTTGTTATCCAAGCATTCATGCAATCAAAAGATATGAAAATTAAAATGATCCTATGACAATTAAGCTCAATATAGGAAAATAAAGAATGCAGACAATGTGATGTAGACAATTGGGTTCTAGCATAAGTTTTGGTGTGTTGTGTGTGTGTGTATATATAGCAAATGAAGAATACAAAAAGATGAATTCAATAAAAAAGCTAATTCAAGATCAATGAGAAAATTAAAAGAAAACTAGTAGAAAGAATAAAGAGAACTAGAAGGAACTAGAGAATATAAAGATAGTTAGTACTCTTTTACCTCATCACTAAGAGGGCTTTATTGTCATTTGGGTTTTGCCTGTCTTCTTCCAAGCATGTTGGGGTCAAGGACTCCACCAACTAGTTTACGTTGCTATCCATCGAGGTCACTCTGAAATCCACTAGAGTATGTGCAAAATCCACCATACAAAAATATTTTGGGAGCAAATACGATTTAATGTGCACTCAAAAGAAACAAGCTTTCACTAATATCAATTTTGAAAATATAGAGTGTTTCTATAGCTTTCTAGTGCCTCCTAAATTGGTAGACTTGTATGTGAGTGCCTTTAGAAATCGACTAAGACTTAAACAACCTACAAACGAAGGCTTGTAGAACAAATCTCATATATCATGAACACTTGTAAGCACTAAAATACTTCCGAGGATGACTTGGATGTTGATGCACCCTTAGATGACTTCTACTTCAAACCAAACTCAAAAACCTAATTGGGAGTGAGCTGCAGCCATCAAAATTGAACTAGGAGTGATTTTGTTGATCATGATTTGACAATAAGATTATATCGTTGGAATGCTGGCTGGTTATACCAATACTGCTTTAGTATATTTTTCATAACTTCTTGTCTGAGCTCTAACTGAGGCTTTAAAGATCCAATTTGAGCTTTAAATATAATTTGTGTTGTCCATCATGCAATCATCATTCAAGTAGTTGTATAACTTTTAAGACTACGACTTAATCTAGTATTTATCTACTTTATAAAATATAAGGTTAAGAATCACCACATATCTTTTTGCAAATATTCTTGGAAGAGTATAGAGATGTCATCCGAGTTCTTGCAACAGCAAAGAACTTGGATTCAATCCCTAATCTATTACAGTATAATCCTCCGCACTCTTATGATTGCTCCATCTTTGATGATTTGATCTTTTATTCAATCTTAAAACCCTTGATTTATGACGATCTTGGTCAAGTAGCCTGGATTTGCATCACAAGGTCACAAATATGTATGTATATATATATATACTGTTGTGGAGACAACCAACCTCCCTACCTCAGACATCAACCAAGCAATTACATCGGGAGTTTACTAAAGATCAGTGCATCTCAAGTTAGTTTAGCCTAATTAAATCCCCAGAGCCATTTCCATTATCCGCTCAAATATTGGCAGAAATTTCTATCGCTAAGGGTGTAATTATAGCCTGTAATTATGACACCACCACAAGTATAATACTTGTTCACAACGTAAGCATGAAGGTATCCATATTGTAAGCTTGTTATTAAGTGTGATAACTCGATCCAAAAAACTTGAGGTACAGGTAAATGAACTCTCCTCTAAATAAAGAGGGGGAAGGGATCCTCAAATGAGTTCATTTTGAAAACACAAACTCTCTCTATCTCTTTTGACTATTCCTAAAGTTTTAGCTAACTTAAGCATTGAAGGATCTCTCATCAAACAAACTCTAGCTACTAAACTTTTGATTGTAGATGGTGAAGTTTCTCTCCAACTCATCTCCAGACCAACCTTTGACTCGATCCTTTATCGACTACCCAACGTTTGTGGTAATAAATTGGTGTTAGAGGAAGGGCCCTGACTATCCCTATTTCAAAAGAGAGAGAAACACTGACAAAGATCAAAGCTCAGAATACACCCACAACTTTGCACCAACGATCATCCCATCAGATTGACTAGCCAAATCAATATTCATAGTCCGACCCATCCCAACCAGTGGTGGCGATGGATCAGCAATACTTCACTGATTTAGTATAGTAGGTGCAAGCTCTCACTAATTGTATTCTCTTTGGCAGCTTTTGTAGAGACTTCGATGATGGCCCTCCTTTCTTCGACCATATTGATCATAGACTTGTTGGAAAATGCCATCATATGGTGATAGTTATGCATATAAAATTTAAAATTAAATACAGCGGAATAAAAAGTTCAAAACTATTTTTCAAACTTTCAATATTGTTCTAGAACAATCATGCAACATAACGACCATTCTTATATCAGGATAATCTTATTTCAAAATGATATTAAAATTAATCTTTAATTAGGTCTAATCTAATCTAGCATGCATGAAGATCATATCTCAACATAAATCTAAGTATCATCATATGTATAAGATTAAGATCTTCGCAGAAATAAAAATCAGATTTTTATCTTTACACAGATAGATCTTCACCGCGATCCGATAGTCCATAGATATCTTCAAAGTCTGTTGAAGCCGCGATCCGATGATCCATGGATGTCTTCAAGATCTGTTGAAGCCGCATAAGTATCTGACCTCTATAGATATCCACATGAAGCTAATCGAATCAGGAGATTTCGATCTCATCGGGATGCTAGCTCCTTTGCAGAGATCGCTCCTTAGATTATCGAATCTTTTCTTCTTTAATTTCTTCTCAAAAAATCAAAAAATCTATATGAGGAGCAAGAATTAGATCTAATCTATTTTTTTTTCTTTCTCTTCTCAAGAGAAATGAAAGAAGATATAGAGAAAGAAGAAGATGAAAGATCAAATCTCTCTTCTTTCTTTTTGTTTCATCCAATGCTTGAATTGAATCTGAAGGAGAAGAAAAGAGATGAGGCATCTAACTCTTAGACCAAGAGAGAAAGAGAGAAGAATGGACAAGCATCCAACTCTTTGGACATCTAGAAGCACATGAGGGAGAGAGATTGGCATCTAACCCTGGAACCCCATGCCCTCTTCCCTTTTGTGCACCAATCTAATTTCTCACACACGCTCCTTGCTTCCTCTTATTTCTTCATGCTATATCCCACATAATTCACCATGAGATTAGATAAGGAGGCACCCTTTATCTATTTTTTAACCATAACAACTTAGGCTTTGTTAGGAGTTAGTTAGAGTCCTTAAAAGAGGACTCTACCATGTTGCCGCCTCCTTTATTTTTGCACCCCACCTTCTCCATGCAATAAAACACATGGTGAAACTTGGTTGGGCATCCCATATAAAGTGTGGATAAGGAAAGAGAGTCCCAGTCTAATAGGACTCTGAAATCCTAACTTAATTTCAAACCGATTCGCATCTAATTCGAATCTAGTTTGAGTTAAACTCGATTAGAATTAAGTCCAAATCCTATTTGGACTAGGAACCAATTAAATCAGATCCAATCAGATTTTAAATTTAATTTTTTTTAGGCGTGATCACCCTTGGATCAAGTCAAACACTTGATCCAAGTCCACTTGGGCTTGGATCCAAATCCAAATTGGTTAGGTTTCATAATGAGTCAACAATTGATCTAGTCTAAACAGTTTAGACCAATGAAATCCAATCCAATTCAAATTCAAACAAATTCAATCAAATTAAATCTAAATTTAATTTGATTAGGACTTAACTCTATTATTTGATCAAATCAAATAATCTAACAATAATTACAAATTAATCCTTCTATAACTTACTAACTCTTAGTAAGTCCTCCATATAACTTTTACATATTGGTCCAATCATTAATAAAATTGATAATTAAATTTTTTTATGATTCAAAATCATGATTTAACAATCTGATCAATCAGGACCTCTTCTGTGTATGACCCCATAGGTTTTATTATGTCTGATAGTGAGATATATTTTGATCTCTATCAAAATATCATTGAAACTCTTTTTAATAGATTGAAACAATTCCAACTCACCAACTGAGAATTATTGATCATCAAAATAATTTTTGTTAGTCTCACAATCCATCAATAATGTCTAGCAGTATGTAGTAGCAGCAACCCAGCAAAATAGAAAGAATGAACCTCTAGGGTAGTTACTGTGTGATTCAGTTCTTCTATCGTGAGTTCCAACAATATGGAGGTTGTGAAAAACTCATCAAATCCCATCATCTGTCATATGTAAAATTTACTCGACTTGAGTTCTTATATAAAACTATAAAATATTTTCTATCATTCACTCTACCCTGGCTAAGGTCTTCTAAACTTAGTCTCCTAAATCATATAGGATTTCTCCTTTTCTACTAAGATCGATAGATCCCTTCTAGGTGCACACGCTACTTCTACAATAAATCTACTGCAACCATTCTACACCACAAGGATCCGAATGACTAGAGATCAAGTGTATGTACAGTCAAACTACAACAAGTCCGTTATGAGTAGTTGAGACACCGCAGATCAAAGAATCATTCACACCACTACAGTATCAAAAAAATCACTGACGAATGAGTAGATATCTATGTGACTTCTCGTATTGGTCATGCTCGATACTTTTATTCTCTAACAAATATCTGCACTCTCATTTCAGTATCCCCACATTGTAGATTCGAGACCTATCTATCTAAAGGAAAGCTATCTGTGCACCAATCTAACTGGATCAATACCATCCTCATGATGATCTATCGATCGAATGTAATTAAAATTAACCATCAATTACAGACACCTTAAATTTTTAATTCTTGAGAATATGTATCATTATCTTATTAATTCTTTGGATGATTTATGGACACATACACTATATGAATGAAAATTAACTGTCCTAATTAATTAGATCAAGTATGAAATTATGTCCTCAAAAAATTAATATATCAGTCTGATTAGTTTCTAGGACATACATCTAACAAGACTCAAGCTCCCACTCGGACTTAGCAATCTTCGTAGACCTTGACCGTCGCTTTCTCCATCGCAGCCTGACTCTCTAGTACTACAGCCCTTTCTCGAGAAGACTGAAGCTTGGCCCTAATTCGATGTGACTCCTAGGTGGTTGGCTTCACCCTCTCCTCAACAACTCTCAATCTCTCCTTGCTTGCGTTCATCTGATCTTTTCTGACTTTTGTTCAAGCCTCAGCTGCTCAGGATTTCTCCTTATTCAAGTGACTCAATCAATCAAAGCTAACGAGCCCGTCATGGAGAATAGTGATATCGTGAGTCAGCTGCAAAGAAAATATAAGTCAGGACGTTAATTAACATAGAAAAAAAATCTAAGTAAGATAAAGCCTTACCTTGAGGAATATAGTATAGCTGGTGTTCAATATCTCATCCAAAGGATGAGACTTCCTCACTAACTAGTCGGCCGGCAATAGAACTAGCTTCATCAGCTCTTAGACAAGCTGATGGTTGTGAAGCCCGAAGTTGCTAGCCCGGACTCTATCCCTAAGGAAGGGATATTCTCTTTATTTTGAATGAGGGTGTGCACTCACTGCCTCCGACACGACTGGCTCTGATGCAGCTTCAGGTGGTGCAGAGGATAGCCCGATGAGTGGAGTTGCTGAATGTTATGGTATTAGAGATCAGCAGAGAAGTGAGAATGGGTCTGGAGATTGACCCAACTCTATGATGGTCAATGGAGCCTTGACGATCATGGGGTCATTGTCAACCTCCACTAGCTCTGAGCTGAACACCCTAAGAGTCAACATAGGTGGAGGTGGAGTCACCCTTGGCTTTGAGGTTAACCTCCACTCTGAAGTTCTTACTCTCTTGGAGGAAGAGGCTCCTCAAGAAGAAGATTCTCCTTGTGATGATCTGGACCTCTTCTTCAATGTGCTATAGATGCAGACTACATTGGGCCTCATTGCTGTAACTGAGAAGAAAAGTTAGAAAAATAATCAATGAAAGAACAAAAATCAAAATACAGAGGAGCCAAATTATATCGTGGAGGTTCGTCAAACTCAAACTTGCTTCATACAACATCTTCTTGATCAATAATTCGCACCATGGCAACACCTCAACATGGAACAGTGCCTAATAATCCTCCTCGTCCTGGAGAATAAGATAAGGGTTCTTATTCAAAGCCAATATGGACTTGCATCAAATCCAGCTAAAGCCAAAGGGATGATCAGTGGAGATAAAAAAGATTACTCTTCCACTCATGCACCAAGGAGGGCCACCCCTTGATGAACTGGCGGCCACTTTGAGAAGTGAAATATCTACTAGCCCCTCTCTTAGGGATGCCTCTTCATGGTGAATTAGACTCGAAAGAGGGAACATCTCAATCGAAAGTGGAGAAAATAGCACATGATAATAGAAAAATACAAATGATTTGAAAGGAGTTGGGAGCAAGGTAAGCTTGGATGACCTAGTAGAAGTCAAACTATAAATGAAAGGATATAAAGAAAATTGGAGATCAACACAAAGAGACTTCTCGTATATCCTGAAACACCCCATAAATACTCGGGTCACTCGATAACCTTGACTCAGGACCTCCAAGCAATACCGACTTGGGATGAAGTACTGAATCGAAGCCTTTCCAGATGGGACTCAAGAATTATGGCCTTCTCATTGTCCCATCTATAAATCATCTCGAATCTTTGAATCGGGCTCTCATAGCATCGGGACTCAAGAGATACAGATTGGGATATGAGGAGCCTACCTTGATAGAGGCTCGAGTTCTATCCTTGGACACAGTTGGAGGTGTGGGCAGTCGAGAACCCGACTGCCTAGCCGATTCTCATCCCCAGCTTTGCTATCGTGTCTAGCCATGAATGAGATTGAAAGAAGAAAAAAAATGAAGAAAGAAGCAAAAAAAGCGATGAAAGAATGAATCAAAAGAATCGAAAGAGGAGGTTGAAGAGGCACAAACTAGTGATGGAAATAGTAACTGAACTCGAAAATAAAGGATAGCTGGTGCCACAGAAGACGACAACAACAAAGAATGGTGGCGACACTTGGGCGCAAACTAATGGAGTGACTGGATTCACCTGCATGAGAGCAATTAGGCAAATGAAGGAAGAAAAAGAGGAAAAACAACCTATTTATGCTCTCTACTTGTGGCCAAGATCAACATGATGGTTAGATGTATCGACTTTTGATCTCGATATGTGGCAGCATCTACAACATTCAATCGTGCGATTTTTACCTCATCGATCTTCAGATTATGCCACATACCCTGATCCACACAATTTTGCTTGAGATCAACTAAATCTCACCATATGGTCACAACGGGTTAGAGGATGATCTTTAGGATCATCATTTCAAATCATAACGGTGCGCTGTCCTAATTTCATACCTCATCATGGCAATGCGACCATCAAAACATCACATTAAATGCTAGTCGAGAACTTTTATTCACCTTCGAAATGGAATTATCTCAAAGTAAGAGTTTCCATCCCGAATTCTAGTTAACAGTTGAGGTCGAACAAAATACAAGGAACTAGCTACTCTCTTTGCTCGAAGTGACGAGATCACTTCGGACTCAAAATGGGGGTAAGTATTGTGTAGGTGACCAACCTAACCTAGGACATCAACCGAGCAACCACCTCGGGAGTTTACCAACAATTAGTGCATCCAGAGACAGTTTGGCCTAATTAAATCTCCAGAGTCGTTTCCGTCACTTACTCAAATATGGGTCAAAATTTCTGTCACTGAGGCCATAATTATGTCTCATAACGGTTACACCACCACAGATATAATAACTGCTCACAATATATACCTAAAGATGTCCGTGTTATAAGTCCATTATTAAATGTCATAACTAGGCCGGGAAATCTAAGGTAATGATCAATGGACTCACCCCTCTATATAAAGAGGGAGAAAGAAAACTCTCAGATAAGTTCATTTTAAAATACAAATTCTCTCTCTCTCTCTTCAACTATTTTTGAAGTTTCGACTAATTAAAGGTCTCCTATCGGACAAACGATGAGTGCACTTTTTATTGCAGATGGTGGAGCTGACCTCCAGCTCGATCCTTTACCAACTTCGTCTGAAATTTTGCGGCAACATATACTTTGTAACACATGGTTGGATAATTGATATAAGATATAAATGCAAAACTATACTTGGTAATATTTGATTGGATAATTGATATAATATTCGGATCATCCTTTGGTGCCGGTTGGATTAGGCTTTTCCAAATCTGGGTCACAGGTATCAAGTCGAACCTGGAAGGTGTTGGTTGTTGCCGCAAGATGCCATCGCCAGGCCTTCAGTGGGGCGATGCGATCTAATAAGACGCCTACGAGGCCATCCCAAATCCCAGAAATAAAGGAGGGACGAAGCGAGTTGGGCGACGAGGAGTTTGAGAGCAGGCTGACCGATTCCGATGATGGTAAGAGTGGCAATGTATTTCGTGATGTCCTTCAGGGCCTTCCTCTTCTAGCAGTCCATGGAGAAACTTCATGTCTGGATCACCTCCACCAAGATGAGAAGGTGAGTCTCCCTTTCTCCTCCCCTTTCTGCATTTTTTTCCCCTTCTTTTATTTTCTCTTATTTGTTTCCTGATTTATTAGGGTTTAGTTGTTTAACAAAGGTGTAGATTGTTATTCCTTTCGAATCACTATCTATTTTTTTTTTAATCCTCATTCATGTGATTGTTAAGTTGTAGAGTGTCGAAGTACTCAGAAAAATTATTGTCTGTAATTTCTCTATAGACCAGTGATGATGCATCATGATTATGCTTATTTTGTCTTTGGAAAGTTATGAATCTGGCAGGATCCAAGTATTGGATTTTGTATCGGGAAAATGATTAATATAGATCGGTTGGATTCGAATTTGGAGGTGGTTTAAGCTAGCATGGATATTGGTAAAGCTTTAGATTTTGAAGTTATAGGAGCAAGGGAAATTGCGAGGTTAATTGAGTTTGTTTTGGCTAGATGTGGGGAAAGGAAACGATGCTAACTTAAAAGGAAAAGGAGGTGATTTTAGCGAGTAGTCCAATTGCTTCTATCGAAATTCCATCTTGTACAGGGAGTAGATTCAAGAGAGGGTACTCAAGGTTGAGATGAGTAATGAGGCTAACCGAACCCTAATTCTCCTTTGCTAGGAAAGTCAACCATTGAATTTTTTCTTTCTAGTGAGCAATTATAGGAAAAATTTAAATCTTTAACAGACTAGGCTGCACATGGAATCGATAGATTTGCACAAAACTTATGATTGGAAATTCAAAGGAGTTATTTGGTGGGAAGCATTGTGAATGACATATATATATATGGACAAAGCCAAGGTTACCTAAGAGGGAGAAGTAACTGTAAGTGTTGGTAATGAAGCTTGTGTAAAGACCCTAGCACTAATGGCAAGGACTCTATCAAGGGTCCTATCTTTAATTCTTATATGATGTGGTGATATCCTAATTGAACCTACCATGCAAAATGTAGATTTGAAAAAATATTTCAATTCTCATTTTCTCAATATTCTGCTAAATTCTCTGGTCATGAGGAATGCAGCCATTGCTTAGAGGCAATATATCTGCCATGGGTTGAAAAGGATCAACCAAAAGTTGAGGCAAATAGAAGAAGAAGTAAAGGATGAATGAATCATTTATTTCGTCCACTTTTTGTATACATTATCTCTATGCTTTTATATTTCTATACTTAATCTAGTCTATTTTGATTTAATTTAACTAAACTGGTAAAGAACATTAGTCCAAACTGAAGATAATGTAAAAGACATTTATATCTCTAATCTCGTTTGTCTCTTTAAGTTTGTAGTAAGTTTGTTGAAGAAACATCCTTTAACACACCTAAAACATCAGGAAAAAAAGAAAAATACATCTTATCTTGAAACCTAAAATTACAAATAATTTTAACTAAAATGGATTTAAAACTCATATTATTGCCCCAAAAGTTGTTTTCCTGGAATAGTACCCGAGCTTATCTTTTTTAAAAACATCAAATTAAATTTCAAACAATAAAGTTATATTGAAACTTAAAAGTTTCTTAAAATTGAAAATACAAGCCCTAAACAATTAAAATTTAAACCAACTCTATACAGACCAACATAAAGGAAAGGCTTGAATATGGCCTTTTGGGTTAATATCCTCCCTCACAATCTGTTGGCTTAACTTCCACTTGGGTTGCATCAATTCCCTTGCTAATTGGAATTTAACTCCGAAGAATTTGGCTTGACCACCTTTTGAACAGGCCTTCACCTAAAGCTTTCTTTCCACTTGAGGTGATTGGGGGCAATATTATCCAAACTCACTACCTTGTGAAAGAACACTATACTCCACATCCAATTCTGTTGTTAATCTCTATTGAAGTGGTCTAGTCATTAATGAGAAAAAGGCATGTTACATGACTTTTTATTTTTCATGATTAGACTTAGGGAGTATTTGATTCACAACTGGAATCAGAATGAGAATGAAAATGAGAATTGGAATGGTTTGGAATCGGAATCGGAATGACCAAATCCTCCGAAGCATTTGGTTCGTGATTGGAATCGAAATCAAAATTGAAATGAAAATTTGAATCCATAGAGGAGAGTAGGGATTGAGTTCTATATAGATTGAGCCATTCCCATTCCATCCCAAAATCGGAATCGAAATGAGACTTCTCCCAACCAAACGGTTGGAATGGGAGTCATCTATTCCGATTCTAGACCCTCACTCCCCCAACCAAACACCTCCTTAGTAACTCTAACAAACACCTATCTATATACCTGAAATGATCATGACAAACTAAGAAATTGACAAAACACCATGTTAGCACAATATTTCAATAACTTTCACTATTTTATTCCCTCGGAGAGAGTAGAATTGATTATTGTTTGAGGACAGATTATGAAGTCAGCATGCATACAACTGAAAATTATGTTATTTTACATGAATATCATTTACTTTGTTCCATTTACTTAGATATTATATGTAACTTAGGAACTACTCCCATTTGAGTTCAATAAAAGATGGCTGAAGTGTCAAACCTCATCAAAGAAGGTAGTCAAGTTTCAAGTCGAGAATAAAACTCCTAGATATCTGAAGTTTGATTAAAATAGTGCCTTTAAATGCTAGGGAATTTATCAAATCATGAACCTCATAAATTTTGTTATACTCAAACTTTGTTAGACTTGAGGTCTGGTAAGAAAAGTCTTATATCTTAGTCTTCATAACCTTTTCATCTAATACAACCACTAGTTTAGAAAAATGCTTAGTCCCTACCTAGATGCTCTCTAAGGCAAAGCGGCCTATGAGCACCCTTTAACCATTTAAAATCCAAACATTTTAAATAATTCTATTTGGTTTTCTAGAGCTGGTACTTGGTACCCTTTAACCAGGAGTCGAACTTGTACTATGTAACCCCATTCCCTTTCTCAGTTTGATGAAACAACCATTAACCTCAAACCCCTAACCTGTTGTAGAGGCTTGAGAAAATGGAGGAAGAGAGAGGGGGAGGGGGGTGTAACAGCAACATGCAGTTTTAGTGGTTGGTGGTTGTTGGAATCAGCAACATCTTTTGTCTCTAATATTGTTGTAGCACTTTCAGGCCATCATAACACCTAGATGCATCTGATCGTGGCAACCCAAATCATATGTAATTTGGGTTTAAGTAGCTTTTTTATATGTTGACTAATGATTGTGAAAGTTAGGACTATAATTGTAGTTGAAGATACTTAAAATTCCAAATTAAGTTTCAAAATAAAGACTCATCTAAAAACTTACGTGAATCCCCTAGAATAAACAGCGAAAGCCAACTCTCTTCAACTCAAAATAAATAGGACAAAACTAGAAGTTGACCTTTTGAATTCTAAATCACCCTTTTAAGTCCCTGAGCTTGATTCTCCATGAAGTTGCATTGCTTCTACATTTGAACTATATTAATTCCCCCCTTCTGTTAGGAGTTTGGTTCAAACACAATTTGGTCCAAACCTTGTGCATGTAGTTTAGCAAATATTATTCATAACATGTTGAAATATTAGTCAACTAAATGTTTGTGACATGCATGGGATGATAGGATTATAACTGAAAGGGAAGAAGGAAAAAGTGAACAACTGATTAATGAAATTAGGTGCCCTATTTTATGCAGCATGTCTTGATGGAAATATGAAGCAGTGTGATTAGATAAATGTGATGATATTCGATTTTGGTCATTGTCAGGAATGTAAAGGATGGTATTAAAGAAAATAATACTATATTTTATGGTAAAGTTGCAAAGTTGATTGCAAATAACTTTAGGGCTATTAAATTTGCAGATCCACAATTTAGTGTTGCTTAAAAAATTCAAACAGTCATATTAGATCACAGTTTACGTTATGGCTTGTTTGCATGCTATAAGATCTTTTGAGTCTGGTAAATTCTTCTTGGTGGGACTTCTGTTCGACTATTTCCTTTACAAATATGGTGGTAGCCAGGTGGTTCAAAGAGATTGGGCAAGTAGGCCATAGCTTATCTACTTTTTTAGGGATAAGAATATCACCTTGGAAAAGAGATTACTAATCCCTGAAAAATAAGGATTAGTTGTTGTCAGCTGCTCCAATCTCTTTGAACCAACCCCTTTCCAACATATTTATAAAGGAAACAGTTGAACCTAAAGCCACAACAAGGAGACTTCATGGGAGGCTAAGATTGTTTGGTGTCCAAATAGTCCCTTAAAGCATTCCATGGAATACATTATAAACATTATTAGGAAACTATTTTAGTTCTTATAGCCACTTCTTAATTCCTAAACTCAAAAGAAATTTCGAATCAAAACTTTGGTTGTTTGATTATAGTTTCATCGTGGATCAATTAATTCTTATAAACGTTAAATATTGTGACCTTTTTCTCTTTTAGCTGCAAAAGATATTGCTTGATATGATAACAACTTCTTTCACTCCGTTTAAATAGGATAATGTTGTTTACACATAAATCTAGATTATTTTGATATAAAAATTTACGACCATGCATCTAGTGTCTGCACATCTGCATGCTTGCATCCATACTTTTAGAACGTTGTTACTCCATTTCGTTTAGTTATTTTACTGTATAAATTGTGAAGCAAAATTAAGTATGTAATAAAGGTGTCAGTGTCATCTATCATCTCTATTATTTTTTCTATTTTCAGAAATAAAAATTAAAAATTGTTCTTCTAAATTTTTAAAAATACAAACATGCATGGTATAATCAATTATTTTAAAAACATAAATATGGCAATAGTGGGGAGGTGATGGTAGTAGCGATGGAGGTAATGAAGACATGTGGTGTTGGTGGTGGGGTGACGATGGTGACTACGGAGGCAAAGATGATGGTCAGGACACCAGCAATGCAGCAGAGGCAACAATGATAGATGAGATGTAGTGGAGATGATGGTAGCGGTGGTGGTGGTAGGGGTGTCAGTTGTGTAGTGAAGATAGCAATGGTGGTGGCGGTGGTTGGAATGATGGAGGCGACTATTGCGATGGTGATGGAAACGACGGTATTTCTTTCATCTTTTCTGAAAATAATAAATTAATTTTGAAAATAAAAATTTAATAATAGCACAAATTTTTTCTCGATTTCTGTGATTTCATTTTAAAGTAGAAAACAAGAAAAAAGGATGCCAAACAGGCCCAAACTTGTCTCTTAGGCTAACTTCTTTAGCGGTGTTTATTGCTACCAACTAATTACATTTGCCATTTGGATAGAAAATAATGAAGGTTTAAAGTTCCAACAATCATCCATATTAAAATATGTTGCATATCTATCAAGCAGAAGGAAGTATAAGTGAATAATTGAATAGATAAGAAATATCATACTTTTTTATCGATATCAAATAAGACTCTTACATGAGAACTCAGATTGTTATATTTGCATATATATGTACATCTTGGTAGTATGGGTACATTCCCTTTCTTGGTTGTTTGCGTGTTGCAAATGCACTTGACTATCTGCATAAGGGACATTGTTTGTGCTTTAGAAGCTGATACAATTATGGATCCTGTTCCTAATAGCAAGGGAACATATTCCAAAATTAAGATCACCCAAGTCTTAAATTATTTCTCATAATATTTTAGAATCAATGGTCATACAGCTATTTTCTTTCAAGCTTTAATGAGATATGTGCGCATTTGTGCCTTCAAGATATAATTACTTCTTTTTTTTCCTTTTATTGTATGGACTTCTGAAACGCTGGGTCATGACTACATACTTGAAGTAAATCCATTGTTTCTTCACTGTTTTGTGTGATTCCTTTTGGAAAATGGGTTTCAAGGACAAAGTTTCTTGCTTTCCTAATTGGTGGTTTTAAATTTGTTCATAGCGGAAAGAGAGGCTAGAAAGAGAAATGGTGAACAAGCGGGTCAGAGATGAACTACTGGCTGAAGCAAAACAAAGGGATTCATATGCATAATCTTTTCATATTTTGAACTATGCATAATCTTTTCATTCTGTGAACTCGAAACTGCAAATATCCTTATTTTCATCATCTTTTGTTGTAATGCTTGATTGCTGAGCTGATTGCTATCAAATGCTTCAAGTGCAGGGTTGTGATGTTGTTGCCTGCTATCAGTTCTCAGAGTATAACACTTAAAATAACATTTTAACATTGCTAATAAATCTTGCTTTGTTCATGTGATTGGTTTTGCATGATATTGTTGTGACCTGGCAATCAGCATTGATGGACATGGATTGTTTTTCGGGGAATAACACTGAATACATTGTAAGAAAGAATACTAAATGCCATATTATGTATTTGTCACCATTTATTGAAGGACTTCTTGTAATCAAAATAAATAATATAACTGGTACTTATTCATGGTTAAGATAAATAATTTGTTCTAGGCAGCTAGTGTTTGCTAAATGTGCAAACCAGAATTGATAAGTAAAAATTGGTTGCATGTTAATCTACAAAAAATGGGTGAGTGATATTTGTCTGATTGTGGAGTGAAACTAGCCTGGAGTAGCAGGTTTAACTTGCTAGTGATCCACTGGTACTCTGGAGTAAACCACTCCATCCTGTAGGGTAGAACAGTTTAGTCTGGGTTATCTTCAAAAGTTTTTTTTTCCCTCTCAAAATGCTTATTTTATATTTTTCTGATAAAGTGGCTTGTGAAAGCGTTTGGCACGTATATGCAGGTAAGTCTTGTTACACTTTAACCCTGAAACAGTATAACATTGAATTAGTTTATGGTTTCAGAAATATATCTACATCTGTCTAGAAATGAAAATAATGTGTATGAGCACATGTAGCATGTGTGCATGTGCATGTATGCATGTATATATACATGCATGCGTGCATGCATATGTTACATTAGAGTTTAATCTAAAATAGTACATGTGTAGTATATATGTACATACATATATCTACGCATGCATGCATGCTTGGGTGCATATGAGACCTTACAGTTTACTTTGAAGTACTGTATGATTTAATGTACAAAGCCAGGAAATATTCTTAGTTCATATTTATTACCCGATCTGTCTGGATCTGAAAATGACGAGCACATAAATTCATATTCTAGTTGATTCAATGTGATGTGCCTTCAACTTCAGGTATCACTACTTTTTTTTTTCCCCTTCTAATTCAGTGTTGGGAGCAGCATTTTGGCTGGCTGATTAGCGGTAAGCCGTTGTAAATGATTCATTGGAAGTCTTTTTCAGTTGCATGCACTGTGTGATGATTATCTTAATCTTTTATTATAGATACATCATAGCTCATTAATAAGTTTGTGGCGTTAACTCGGTGCAAAAGCTCAATTAGATGCTTTTGGTCATCATTCCATTCCATGATCATTTTGTCCCATTGGTAAAACATATATTGCTCATTGTTTGATCTCATTTCAGTATGCAATTTCTTATTATGATCTCAAAATGCGTGTATATATCGTGTGTGCACGTACCATGTACCATCTTCAGCAAGATGATGACACGCTGGTGGATACTCAGAGGCCAACGCAAAGCTTTTTCTCCTCTTTTCAGTAAAGATAGAAGGTCCACCTCGCACCGCATCAGCTTTTGAGGCCAATCATGCATTCTTGTTAGCTTAAGAAACCTACATATCTTATATTCCAGTTGTTGAGCATAGGTCCACATAATTTATATGGCTTGCCCATTTCTGAAGGCTCCATGGCCTCCTCGTTGTTGCCTTACATGCTTCATCTTGAGCTCCATGGTTCCCTTTATCCTGCATCCATCTGGTACATGACCCCACTGTCTTGCCTATGTCTGAGCTCTATTAATTCTTCATTCTAGGCCAAGATAAATCTGATATTAACTCAACTCAGACTGTGTTAAGGACATCACTAAGCCACCACGAGTCCAAGTCCAGTCAGAACAATTATATTTAGCTTGAATCGCGAAGAGAGGGCATCAGTAGGTCATAATCTATGCAAAACAAAAGGCAACCTTCCATACTTTCATACAGTACAGAAGAGGGGATTCGAAGAACGGGCGAGTTATTCTGATTGGTGGTACTATCAGCATTATTTTGAAGAATTAGACAAAATTAAACAATGAGACATGAATGATGAGAAGTTTCTTGCGAGAAAAGATTCGAAGAATAGGTCCCACCATCTTTTCCAAGATTCTTTGGGATGGTATCTTAGGAAGCAACAGCCTGGGACGTGTTGGTCGCTTGCAGATTTCCAGGAGAGGAGGGAGAGAGAAGCCCTCACGCATCAGCTTAGTTTGAGTGTCTTCCCTTCTCATCTTCCCCAAAGAGTTCGAATTTTTGGAACCTAGTTATAAATAAAATGCCAAAATATTCATACAAAAAAAAAAAGGAAACAACCACTAATTAGAACTACTTGGGTTATAGATCTGGAAAATAATTCTACCACAATTCGAGCTTAGAATACTCAGTGAGCACCAAAATAATGGCTGATGTAAAAGCATGAAGGTGCGAAGTATAACATTTATGTAGGTGGACTATAATTTAGTTTGCCTTCTCACCTGTTCATATGTTTAAATTTTACTATTTAATTTTACCGTGCTAATGATAGCACAAGGAGGGAGTACTTGGAACAGTTGCTTTAGGATGAAGTTCTATTAGGAGAGGTGAATGTGATATTCATGATCATGTTATTTTATTTTATTTTCTATATTACAATAAGTTCTTGGAATGGTTGATTTGACCGCAGTGGAAAAGGTCTACTTTTGCTCTTCTAATTAAGCCTCGGGAATAAATACTACAAAAAATGGTATTAATGACCATATATTTTTAATAATTGCGATAAATTCTGAATCAACCCCAAGGATTAGCACTCCATAACGATTGCTGATCATGACTCCGGCGTTTCATAGAAAAGATGATATGAAAGACAAATGCCATTTTGAGTGGCACAAGAGCGGTGGTCTCCCTCAAATACCTCCATCAATTGCAATTGTTATGCAAACATGGTTAAATCTCAGATCTTTCGGTACAACTACCAAACACTATGCTAGCTTGGTCGTCTAACACCTACAATTAGAGAACTACAACCATGGATGTTTCCACTCACCACATCTTATGCATTCATGCTTTTCCCTTGGTACATCACTCATCCCAGCTTCAGCTTAAAACCCAACCGTTACTTCCTAGCTATCAAATGCAAGAATAGAATAGCTTAGCTAGTGTACGTTACCTACTATTACAATCTTATCCTCTCTCTCTCTCTAATCAAATTTGGAGCACAGAATGGCCGTTTTTAAACGCTTTATAAAGCCTACACACTTTAAGCCCCCACTTGCCGTTGCAATCCGCAGTCACGACCTCCATGTGGCATGTCGATCCCCAGATGGCATGCTTCTCATGCGGTCACGAGCCTAATAAACCAAACACCCCACAAAGACACCACCTTGTCCCTGAAATGAAACAACTATTCCTTGCACCACAAGATAACAATTTCAAATAGTTATCCCTTGTCATCCTCCCCAACCTCGTCTTCATATTGTACCACCCTATTCTGGTTTTGGTGGTGGTTCCCCACAAGTAACCTTCTTTAACCCCATTGCTTCTCACCCAAGGGTCCTCCTCCCCCATATAAATCTCACACCATTCTTCTTGACATCCATACTCCAAATCCTCCTGTTTCTGTTTCTCTTCTACTTCCTCAGCTATCGACCACTATACATGGGAAGTTTTGTTGTGTGGAGTTCTGGTTTCTCTAGCTTTTGCATTGGTTCATGGCATTCCTTTCGACGACAAGGACCTCGCAACTGAGGAGAGTCTATGGAACTTGTATGAGAGGTGGCGGAGCCACCACACGGTGTCGCGGGACCTCGGTGAGAAGCATAAGAGATTCAATGTGTTCAAGGAGAACGTCAAGCTCATTCATGAGTTCAACAAGAAGGATGCACCATACAAGCTCGCTCTCAACAAGTTTGGTGACATGACCAACCAAGAGTTCCGGAGCTGGTATGCCGGCTCCAAGGTGCAACACCACAAGCTGCGCCGCGGCAGCCCCGGTGGCACCGGGAGCTTCATGTATGAAAATGCTCATAACCTCCCTCCATTGGTTGATTGGAGGCAGAAGGGCGCTGTCACAGGCATCAAGGACCAAGGCCAGTGTGGTGAGTGAGCCCTACCTATAACACATATAGTTAAGAATGATACGATCAATTTCAATTATAACACAATGTCTGTATATATGTAAACCCTAGAACAGAAATTTTCTTATACAGATATCGAATTGAATCTTTCTTCTATGTACACATCCTCATAAAGAATTATCGTACTTCAATTTTTATTTAATATTTTAAATAAAAATAAGAATTATGATATAGTGTGACCCGACTTCTATTGTCACAAGTAAGACTATGATAAAAGATGGCATGTACTTAATAAATTCTACTCCTATTATTATTGTGTAATTCAATCCTATTCTATCTATAAATTATTCTTCCAAAAAATTCTCATTTTAATAGTGATATGATTACTTTTGTTGATGATTTAGGGAGCTGCTGGGCGTTCTCGACGGTGGTTGCTGTCGAGGGCATAAATCAAATCAAGACAAAGAAGCTAATTCTTTGTCGGAGCAGGAGCTCATCGACTGCGACAACCGCAACAACAATGGATGCAATGGAGGTCTAATGGAGTATGCATTCGAATTTATTGTTAAAAATGGAGGTATAACAGCAGAGGCTGAGTATCCCTACCTGGCAGAAGATGGATGGTGTGACACTTCCAAGGTAACGAAGAATAACTAGTCTTGGTTAGAAATAATCGTTCCTTGAATACTTTACCTAGCTAAAGCTGCATGGAGCATTCTTTTAGATCTAAACGATTATATTATGTTACTTTTGCACAAGAATGTAGACCCAAACTAAAACTTCTAATATGACTTCAAAGCTACATAAATACTTTCAATGATATAATAAATATACATGAATGTTAATGTTTGATGAAGTATTATTATGAGATATATATATATTCTATTGAAGCTTTCCAAAATAACACACTCAATACATTTTCTTGCTTCCGTTTCGATGTTTTCAAGCATTATGTTTCAAAAATTAATGATTAAAATTCAAGGAAAAAATCCAATGCAATTTCTCAGATTGATCCATATTTTCATTATAAGATCATTCATTTGCCCTGTTCAACCTAAGAGGCATTGTTCTCTCATTGCGATTCTTAGGCAGTATTTTTTTTTTTCTTTTTGTGTTGCAGAAGAATTCACCAGTGGTGACGATCGATGGATATGAGAATGTTCCTGCCAACAATGAAGCAGCTCTCATGAAAGCTGTGGCTCATCAACCTGTATCTGTTGCCATTGAAGCAAGTGGTTATGCTTTCCAGTTCTACTCCGAGGTTTGTGTCCAAATCATTAATTGTGCAGCGAACTTTCAAACACATCCTATGCCCATAATGTTACTATCGAGATTCGATATCTCTCGATACGTACCAGATCTTATACCGATACCATCTATTAGAATATAATATTATATAAGATAATGAGATGTACCAAATATCAATACAATATGAAACTACATATCAGTTCGGTATTAATGTAGTATAGTGCAGCATCTACCGATCACAATGGCAAATTCTAGTTATGACTAAGTTTGTACCCAAATAGATCTAATTAAATTGGGCTTACAGACTAGGGGAAACCCATGATATAATATATATATATGTAGTTGTTTTAAGGATGTATGCTTTGTGGAGATCTTTATGTCTATAAGCAATGTGCTGTAATTTGATGGCAGGGTGTTTTCACCGGCAGTTGCGGCACAGAATTAGACCATGGCGTTGCAATCGTTGGATATGGGACGACGACGGATGGAACTAAATACTGGATTGTGAAGAACTCATGGGGGCCCCAGTGGGGAGAGAAAGGCTACGTCCGAATGGAGCGTGGCATCAAGGCCAAACATGGGAAATGTGGTATTGCAATGGAAGCTTCATACCCCATCAAAACATCCCCTAATCCTTCCAGGAGGGAAATTTCCAAGGATGAACTCTAAGATGACAGTGGCATAAGGAACACACATTGGAAAGCTAGATTGTTTCAGATTCATTTGCCTTCGTCTTTTATCTAATATAAGTTTCCTAGTAGTGTGAAGGCAATAAATTTATGCTTCACACTTAAGAACTCTATTTGTATTCATTCTGTTTTAATTAAAATGTTTGAAGGTAATTCTGTTGATCTTATTAATGTAGATTTTGCTATCCATCACAAAGTTACTTTTTTAAATCATGGGTTTTCAGCTAATTTGCAAAGTAGATGTGAGAAGAAGGAAAAAAATCAAATCCATTTACTGATTTCCCCATGAGGTGGTTTAGGGGTTCTACACACATTTATGATAGGTGACAGGAGAAATGCAAGGGATTATTCTTGTGCCTAGTCCTTTGGTATTTATGTGATCATCTTATTGACATAGAGCTTAGGTGATGTTATATTAGATTAGGATGAATGGTACCGGTAAACCGCCCTTATTTTGTACCATATGAAGAAATTGAATTAACCAGCCAAATGCTACCCCGAAGACAAACAAGTTGATGTGATGTGTTTGTACATATATGCATGTATGTGTGTATGTTTTTGTATGTATGTGTATATGCATATGTGTGTATGTACGTAAGGCTGCAAATGGGTTTGGTTGACCCGTGACCTGACCCGCTTAGACCCGATCTGATCGGTTTTAAATGACCTGTAAGGTCAGATCAAGCTCTAAAGTTAGATCCATTCAATATTTCAGATCGGGTTTGGGTTTACTAAATTAAGATCCGACCCTATTTGATCTAAATTCAGTATTGAATCCAATATGTAAACTATAGAGTAAATAAAGTGGGATTAGGATTCCAAATGCTATTGTAGCATTATTATTTTTATATAGTTTTACCTAATTTGATTATGAGATTTTGAGAAATTACTTATAAATTAATAGCTAAGGTAAGTAATGTTATTTTTTTTGTCATAAACTTCGCATATGTTGGTTTATCATACTAATTAAGCCCGACTAGAATTTAGGCCCGAGCCGGATCTAAATTTTTAGATTGAGACTGGATTATATATAGATCCGATCTGGCACAAATGATTCAAAGGGGCAGACTTTTTGATCATGCATGGATCCGATCCATTCCGATTTTCAACTGGTTGGATGTGGGTCCAACATTAGGATCTGATCAAGGAACTGGATCGATTGGTCACTTATGACTCGGTCCGATCCGATCCATTTGCACCCCTAATGTACGTGGGTATGTTTGTATGTATAGATATAGATATATACATATATAGATAAAGATATATTCATATGTATGCATGTAGATATAGATATAGATATATTGGTGTATGCATGTATGCTAGTCGACTGATAATGGCGGAAAAAATGATGTTTATCATTAAAACTAATATGAGGATTAAATTATTCTGGAATTCTAACTATTAAAACTGGAATAGGTTATCCACATAACATTGCCATGTCCTCTGACGCAAGTGGAAAAAAATAGGACGTGTACGTTGATATGTATATTAATCATTATCAATCCAGCGGCTGAGATCATACACGAGTTCATCAATCTACTGCTGACATTGGGGTACATAAACAGGCCTGTTACATAAATCCCAGGCCCTTTGGAATGCATAGTACTGGGTGTCGTAGCCCATGGACCTAATTTCTAAGTCTAAAACAAATTCCAAGAATTCGTCCTAATATAAGTAACAAATCCAAGCTCGTTCCAGTGCTTTGTTGATTTCAGACATGGTGCCAAGAATTCAGGCAAAATGTTAGTACAAGAAGTCACTTGATAGGCCAATGCGAAAAGTGGATGGGCGTTGAAGGACCACAAAAAGGTTGAAATTCCATTAAGGTTATGGTATCATTTAAATTAATTAGTCCAAGTAAGCCAGGAAGTCACATTGACAATATTATATTTAAGGTTCCACCAGAAGACAGGTTGTATCTTTCACGCAAATGAATGATTCCTCTTCTTTCACAATATCAATCATTGGATAGTATCCTGCATAGATCTCAAAGCACTATGAACTCTCTTATTCATTGATTTGAACATATCTCGAAATGGTCATTATGCGATCCAACGGTGGACTCATGCGAAAGAAGGTGAATTCTTTTTGTTTGGTGGAACCTTAAATATAATGTTGCCAAACTGATTTCTTGACTTACTTGGACTGACTAATTTAATGGGAATTTCAACCCTCTTGTGGTCCTTCAACATGATGAACTCCCTATCTACTTTTTGCATTGGCCTATCAAGTGACTTCTAGTACTAGCATTGTGCCCGAATTCTTGGCACCATGTCTAAAATCAACAAAGCACCGGACCGCGCTTGATGTCATGAGGTGACCAAATCAATCTAACTTTGTGCCCTAGGCCAATGATTTTATTTAAAGGATAAGAAGACTGACGTAGCCTTAGATAGTACTAATGATATAACCCTCTCATGATGGCCACTATAGAAAGAAAGTGAACAAAAGCAACAAAGTGAAGAGAAAAAGAAAAACCTGATATTGCCTTCATCAGATTTTAGCTAGCCAGGCATCCATCACCTTTTTATACAAATTAAGCTTAACATAATTTGAGAAAAATATACCCCTTTTGACCATTCACTTTTTGGGTGAAATAGCAAAATTACACCGTCCGAGAATAAATACAACCAGAAGAATCAGAGAGCAAAATTTCATTAAGAGGTACTAGAATAGATGCAAAAGACTTCTAAATCACAGGGCTCATGTGGTTTTCTGGCTACAGAAGATGCCGCCTAATTCCTGTGCTATTAGCTTTTATGAAGTTGTATTTAACTTTAGAGATCACCAAAGATACACAAAATATCTGCTACGAGAGGATAGGTATTCTTTAATTGAGCAACACAACCCATGATCCAAGTAATAATAATTTTGAATTTTTTTTTGATGATAATAAGATCTTGAAATTTTTTAAAGAATACCAACTCGGCCAAGAATAAGAAAATATAGATACCGAACAGATTAGAACCATTGCAGGAAGAACTTTTGGACCTTCAAAATCCAAACACCATATCATCCCTGATTGGCTACTCAATCTCCAGATGAAGACCAGCAGCCCCCGGTCGGCAACCTGGACGGCCTCCTGTAGGCCATGCAAAGACATCATGGCAGCACACCGTGGCCAGAGGGAGGCAACCAACGGGTGGTAACCATCAAAGGGAGCAGGGCATCCCCCAGGGGACCCACCCACAACCGCCCAAACAAATAATGATGGGCGAGGCCCCGGGCAATGACACAATTGAGGTGCCCCCTTGAATGACAAAAGCTAAGCTCATCGCCCAAAAGAAAGAAATAAAGAAGCATGATGTGCGCTCGTGCACACACTGTATGTTTGTATCTTTCGTGCAAAAAAATATTCTTTTTTCATAACAACAACCATTAGATCACATTTTATACGGCTTCCGAAGCAGTTTAATTTTAGATTCTAAATCAATAAAAATTAAAAATAAATATCCTGTAAAATTCATAGATAAGCATTGTCTTGAAATTAGACCTAACCTCCAATATATTAGGTAACAAAAGATACAATCTAATCTATCGTACTATTCGTTTTTTGAAAAATATATCGAACAGATATCACGATGGAATGACAAAATGGAAGAACGATGAGCTTTCAAATACTTCACTTCATTCCAGATCTAATCGATAATTATGACAGAATTATTCTCAATGAAAATTTTTTTTTATGTACAATCTTTATATGACGCAGATG
Organism: Elaeis oleifera; assembly: GCA_000441515.1. Lineage (NCBI taxonomy): Eukaryota > Viridiplantae > Streptophyta > Magnoliopsida > Arecales > Arecaceae > Elaeis > Elaeis oleifera. The sequence continues at coordinate 1,574,993 of KE504691.1, read as the reverse complement.
ATATTCGTCTAAATGGTACGAAGCTTCATTTTTAAAATAAAAAGCTCACAAAAATATGAGTTTTTCACCGTCAGTAATCTGACATTTAGATCTTGAACGATGATATAGTCTGCATCATCCTTATTCCTTATCATCCCTGACACTATCACTGAAAATACAATCTTACTTTCAAAGTCAAAGGCCACCCAAATAGACACAGCGAGCGGGCGGGGCTTCACCTGGTCTTAGCCGGTCGCCGCTTTAAAGAACACATGGATGGAATGTTTGTTATGGGAAGACCTAGAACTAATTTAGTAAGCTCCTAAACCAGTGAGGCGTGAAGGGTTGTGGGAAGGGGTGGTGTTTGATGTGAGGAGAAAGTGAAATGTGCGGTGTGGGGTCCCTATCGCTGATGCACAAAAGGATGGGGTGGTCGGTACACAACAACATAGCCTACCTCCCACAAAGTGATGCCTATGGATGATGCATAAAAAATATATATAAATAAATATAAAAACATGTTTCATGTTTGGGGGATTAAACAAGTGGGATTGGAAGTTGCGTATAAACAAAAAGGCGGAATGTATGGAGATTTCTTATAATATATATTGATGGATTTTTTGAAGTAGAGAGAGAAGGGGATGAGATGGGCGGTGGGGGAGACAGGGGCGTGCAAGTAACGAAGACACACACGTGGATTAAGGAGCTTGGGAAATCACGTGTCGGGGGCTCGGCGGTCGGACCAGGAGAACCGGCACATGGGCTGCGCTGGGCCGGGCCCGGTGGGCCTCGAGTGTAGCGGTGAGTACAATAGCTGGCCGGCCGTACATGTCCTTCCCACTACCCGGCATTTATCCACCGTATCTTATGAGAGTTGATAAATACAATCCGCTTTCTTCATAGATGCACTCCAAAGCATGCTCCGCTCTCTCCCCGCATAGAACTAGGGCGAGAGGATAAAAGAGCGCAAGCTAAGCAGAGGCAGCTTATGGTAACATATGGAATCCGACCATTGACACCTCAATTCCAAGGGCGAAATTGAGGGCAGCTTGGAGGGGCGTTAGCTATACATGGGGTGTTTTGCAAGTCGATTTCATCCTTGTTGAAGACGACTTTGCTATAGTAATTGGATAGATCCCATTCTTGTTGAGGACGACTTTACTATAGTAATTGAATGGATCCAAAGACAATAAAAAGGTTGGTATATATCTTCTATACAGGATATTTGGAGATTAGTGAGAGGGCATCTCATTCTTTACAAGACAAGTCTACCATAATGCGAATAAGATTGCGAACTAAGTGATTTAATTCAGTAAGCATTCTGTTAAGGTGATGCGGACAGACTTCATATTTATTTCGAGAGTATTTCGAGATATTTTACTTTTTGATATTTTTTAAATATTTATAATAAATAATGTGAATCTTCCATTTTAGCAATATATATATATATATATATATATATATATATAT